>JAJAGP010001942.1:60000-146081 GCA_025084515.1 Ancistrus triradiatus
AGAGTAACCATACTTTTAAAAAGGAATCTGTGAATGTCTCTCAATTATCAAACTCTCAGCAAATCTTGGCCAAATAAACCTGCTCTGATTTGATGCTTCATTCATGGCTTTCAAAAGATTCCTGCTCAGCACTTTTTTTTCCTGGCCTGTCTTTGGAAATGCAGATACGAGTTTACGCAGCATTTGAAATGGCTGGATGATGAAGCCAGTTTGGCAGTGCTATTGATATGAATTGCTCTCTGGCTCAGTCTCAGTAAATCTTCACTAAGATGTCATAAAGAGTGAGCGGTTTACTCACCCTCATCCGAACATCGACTCCGAGCTCAAGCAGATTTCATACTTTAAAATGGTCATGAGTTAATGATTAGGAACTAGCCGATCGAAAACCATTTTTAAATACATAAGTAGGGCATTTAAATTGGATTCAGACTGTGCTAATTAAAAAGTATTCATCTCAAATGAGGCTGGAAATATGACTGCCATTACTTGAAGGTATTTTGGAGATTTAAATGAAATCTATTTTTTCCTTACACATTCTAACCCTCATCATTAAAATGAAAATAACATTTTTTAAAAATCTGATTAATTATTCAAATGTAATTATTAAAATACCTGGTTTTTATGCGTGATCAGCCCCTCTAGTGTAACCAATACACTGGCTTATGTATAGTCAATCACTTTCCAGACCTCACACCAAGCTGGTCCCCATCTGGCATTAGTTGTAATGGTTTTGATTACAGGTATGCCCTGTTTAACATTCATCCAAAAAACGTCTTTTCACTTGAACTACTGAGGTCTTAAAAATCATAATAGGAAATACAGTAAAAATCTGTCTTATATACATCTTACTGATGTCTGAATGACAAAAAACTAGTATGAGTGGGCTCCAGTACAAAAGGCTTGGAAAAGCACAACACAAACACTACAAACTTGCCTAAACTGGGTCAACCTTCCAAACTGAAGCCAAGGATATTGATCAGGGAATAAGGTTTGAAGGACTTACAGTTCTTACAATGGCTGAAAATGGTTGGTTTGAGCATGGGACAGTGCTCACTATCTCACAAGCTTTACCCAAAGCATATCTATAAGGCAGTGCGGCAAGAAAATACCACAATGACAAGTGGTGTGTAAATATATTAATTAAATATTGTAGCTGCAGTGAAGAGGCATGTTGGCTGTGAGGGTGGGTTCAGGGTTGGTAATTCTGTCTGTGACAATGGCTGTTTAATAAAGATTGCACCATTAGCAAAGATTTCATCTACCCTGTGCTTCCTTTGTCTATGCCAATGCTACAATATATTTACTTTTTTACATATAAAATAAACCAAAACAAAATGTAGAGGGGATGTTGGGGAGAACTACACATCTGCTTAATTCAGGGAATGCTGATGCTTACATTAAACCGATCAAATGAATTACTTCTTTCTTAAGGCAATGTCTTTAAATTTCCACAAGCTGAACAAGAACTTTAAAATAGGTTACTCTATTATAAAGTCATAATATAACAGCAGCAGGAATGCCAATATTAGCCTGGTCTTAAATGTTAATCATTTTGTTTTAAATGTCTATATAAATGTGGTTTTAAATTTAAAAATCGTTGTGCTCCTTTTTAGAAGGCTTAGCCATATTTGGCTCGATTAACCTGCTTTGATTTGATCCTTCATTCAAGGTTTTCTAATGCATGACATTAAACATCTGAAAATCTTTTGCTCCTTACAGGCCACACTCGTGCTAAAAGGGCTAAATGAGCTACTGGATAAACAGTAGCAGTCTCTCATTTTCCATTCCAAATTGCACCTAAAGACTGTGCCAAACCATTTCACGGCAATAAAAATGTCACATTACATCAATACAGTAGAAAAACTCAAAGTCCCTGACAGCAGATGTGTGAAACACACACAGCTGAGACTTTTAAAATGCCACCTGCAACAGAAAAGACAACTAACAGATACTGGCCTTATAGACCTTTTTTAATAGGAAAAAATGACGTAAAGAAAAGGTGTTTTGCACACAGGGCAGCATGATGGCTCAAGTGTTTACACTGTCACCTCACAGCTCTAGAGATCCTTGGTTTGATTCCTGGTCCAGACTCCGCCTGTGTGGAGTATGCATGTTTTCCTCATGTCCGTGTGGGTTTTCTCAGGGTACCCCAGTTTCCTCCCACATTCTATAGATGTGTTAATTGGGGATAATTAAGTGTTGCAGTGTGTGTGTACCGTGCAATAGAATTGGAGGGGTTGGTTCCTGCCTGGCCCATTGTGCTATAGGTTAGGCCCCGGCGCCCCACAATCCTGAATTATTAATTGGGTAGGAAAGTGAACGACTGTAACCTATTTTTAGCATACTGAAAAATCTGAAGGCTCTACAATCAATTTCCGTATTTTTCGGACCATAAGGCGCACTTAAAATCCTTTAACTTTCTCAAAAATCGACAGTGCGCCTTAAAATGCGGTGCGCCTAATGTATGAATTAATTCTGGTTGAGCCTTCTGACCTAGAACCGATTGTAGATGGTACACGGCGCTCATAAATCTGTCAAAATGTTTTAGCACGGTCTTGGTAGGTTACGAAGCTTACGGCAAACGTAGTGCGCAGCATAGCGGAGTAATACGGTATGTGCTTCAGCATTAGGGTACGTGCATTCATTCATTTATTTTCGAAGCGGATTTCAAACTCAACGCTATCAGTCACACAGTACAACATGGTCATAGAGCAGCTGCGAGAGAATTCAACATTAACGAATCAATGGTACGGAAGTGGAGGAAGCAAGAAGACGCCCTGCGCCAGGTAAAGACCAAACTGAGCTTCCGACGGAACTTAAGAGTTTGTTTCATTTAATGCGTCTTATAACCCGGTGCGCTTTAAGTATGAACATAGATCCGTTAGCAGTCGATCACTGATATTGCGCCTTATAACCCGGTGCGCTTTATAGCCCGGAAAATACGATACACATAGTCCCCAATTTACGTTCTGGCAAATCCATTGTGAGCTTAATTTATAATAAATCGAAGAGATTATTATATATTGTATATATCATAGCATAGACTACCTTAAACATGCTTAAAGCACTTACATTAACCAGCAGTTACCATGGATCCCAGCGCTCATCACTCATGACTCATTTAGCACAGGAGAGTGCAGGAGAACATCGTACTGCTATCGCTTGCATAACTGCTACATTCAGAGTACACTTTCTGCTGAATGTGTTTTTTATGTCTATTATCTGATTCCCCTCGTAAGGTTGAAATATCATAAATTAGACCATCATAAAATGGGGACTACCTGTACTTTTGTAACAGTTTTTTTTACACAGTTTGTACTATGAGAGGAAGCCACCTTCAGACACTGACGTGTTAATCCCCTGGTACATCTGTTCCTTCCACTTCTTTATTATTCCTGGTTAGATCCACTTCAGCCTCATCTAGCAAAGCAGCAGCAGAAACCTTTGGATAAAATCTTTAGATTCTAGGTAATCTCATACATGGAAAAGCTTTCATGTCACAAAACACCAGAATGACAAGTTCATTTTGTTTTGCACATTTTGGAACCAGGATTAAATTTGTGTGTAAAGTGCAAGCAAAGAAAATACACTTTGCATCCTTTTGAACAAAACAGCAGGTTTCAGCTGTGCTATCACAATTAAAATGAACCAATTAGCAATTGAAATGAAGAAAAAATAACAGTTGAAAATAGACTTTTGAAATCGTGTATGAATAATAAATTATAAACCAGTTATTTCTTACTTTGTCTAAAATGGCAAACATAAAATAATCATTATGCTTTCAAATAAAACTCATCAAATATTTAACACTGCCCTCAAATGTTGTACCTTTGTGTACTTGTGTACTGTATTAGGGATGAGTGTAATGTGGGAAGCACTCCACGTTGCACGGACTATGCACCAGAAGGTCCAGGGTTCAAACCCCACCTCTGCCAAGCTGCCACTGTTGGAGAGACCGATGAGGCTACACTCTGGGAAACACTTCCAAAACAAACAACGAGGGCACCAGTAACTCTACATTCGAGGACACACACTGGACTTCATGGTTCAATCAGTCACTGGACTACACTGTGCCAGGAAACTAAAGCTTCACGTCACCAAATTGGGAAGTGAACCAGGTGGTTTGCTGCACACTGGTTCGTATGAAACCTCTGGTGAGATGAGGTTTCAGTTGCTTTTTAAGGTCTCCGGGCACTGTATTAAACAGGTACGTTTTTCCAGCACTGAAAGTCTAGGTTAGCAGTCTCTTGTGGGACTGTGGTGGTATAACAGTTAAGTGTGGTAACCTAGCGGTTAAGGTACTGGACTCTGGACCAGAAGGTCCAGGGTTCAAATCCCACCTCTGCCAAGCTGCCACTGTTTGGTCCTTGAGCAAGACCCTTAACCCACAATTGCTTGGATTGTAATTGCTGTACCAATTGTAAGTCGCTCTGGATAAGGGCGTCTGCTAAATGCTGTAAATGTAAATGTATTGCTTGCACATTACAAAGAGCAAAAGGGCACATTTTCAAAATCGAAAAGTTGGCATTGAGGAATCGCTGTATTATTACATTTATATAGACATAGTATAATGCTATTCTTACTAATGTATGGATGCATCACACAGTCCTCTAGTAAATATCATACCTCTATAAAAACTGCAACAGATGTGTTACTTGATCCTCAAACTTTATTGAAACAAAACAATTTTGTTTGCATTTTAAATAAAATCAAGTTAAGTAATTAAAACAACCTTGAAGTTTAGCCTGTAGAAACAGAATAGTGTCACTCAACTTGCAACTGCTGCCACTACATGCTCCTTGTAATCTGGGAGGTTAAAAAATCAACTTATAATTCCATAGCATGTTCTTACATGGCATGTGTAACAAAGAATGTTTGTAGTAATATTCATTGATTCTTATTTAATTGAGGATTGTATTTATTTATGTATTTATCAAAATCGTAAACAATATTTGTACGCAAAATAAGCTTTTGGGCTTAAAATGAAGTGTTAATATATGAATCCATAAACAATGCCCACAAAAATATGTGGGCGGGTAATGTAATATGCATTCTTCAGGGTGTAAATATTTGCAGCATTTTTAAAATTTGCACAAATCACAAAACAGCCTGGTAGAGGAATTTCATATCATTCCTAGTGACCTAAATAAATCTGTGCAAATGGTTTCTCTCAGGCACTCTTTCTGAGGTAATCACTATTCACTGTACATGTTCATGTTCACTATAAATCATCAACCACTGAATTAATCCTGCTGGCTTCTAGAGATTTATTGTTATGCGCGAGTTAACCAAAATAAATGTGTCAAATACAAATGGATGGAAAAGTAAGATGACTAAATAAGCAACCGACTGAGCTGTTTGTTTCTCCAAATAAACTGATGCTAAAGCAGATGGACCTCCTGTGATCTCTACAGCAGACGTCCTTACTCATCACGACCACAGCTAGGGTGTGTATACACAATTGCACACACCTGAACACTCACAGTCACTCACATTTTTACAATACCACCACTTACTGATCTCAGAGACTGGCAGCATTTTTGAGGTACAGTGGGGCAAAAAAAGTATTTAGTCAGCCACTGATTGTGCAAGTTCTCCGACTTAGAAAGATGAGAGAGGTCTGTAATTGTCATCATGGGTACACTTCAACTATGAGAGACAAAATGAGAAAAAAAATTCAGGAAATCACAATGTAGGATTTTTAAAGGATTTAATTGTAAATTATGGTGGAAAATAAGTATTTGGTCACCCACAAACAAGCAAGATTTCTGGCTCTCACAGACCTGTAATTTCTTCTTTAAGAAGCTCTTCTGTCCTTCACTTGTTACCTGTATTAATGGCACCTGTTTGACCTCGTTATCTGTGTTAAAGACACCTGTCGACAGCCTCAAACAGTCAGCCTCCAAACTCAACTGTGGCCAAGACCAAAGAGCTGTCGAAGGACACCAGGAAGAAAATTTCTAAGTAGGAGAACTTGCACAATCAGTGACTGACTAAATACTTTTTTGCCCCACTGTATGTATTTCAAATGTCTGTTTACAATAGGAATAGATCATTTAAATTTGATATGCATGTAATGGTTATTAAAACGTATTTTTTGAAAGATATTACTGACAAACTAATGCCCATGAGATTCTGGGCATAGATTCTGGGATTTTAAAGTGGGTTCACATGCACCAGAACCTTTCTTAAAGCATATTCATGCCACATATGCAAATCAATGAGACATAAGTGCAAACCTTTGGCAGATGATTTCTTTTAATGCACCACTAACAATTTTTTTTCCTAACACTGTATATGTAGTTTATTCCCCCAAAATGATAAAAAATGTCTGCATTGTTATGTCCTATTTATTTTGTTCCTAACATCAGCAAAGGTAAAGTTCTTTTCATTTATACAATCATCAAAACATGCAATTTGCAGGATAAAAAATGTGACTTGTTCTTGGATATTTAGATAGTCACATAATCGTAATGCCCATTATTACTCACTATATTTCATGCTAGCTACTAGAGCTGGATGCTAGCTAGCAGACATTACACAGGCAAATTAGTCTGGCTAATTCAGCCCCACTCAGTTTTAAAGTGTGCATAGAATAAAGCACACACAAAACCATTCACTATCTTAAAGGTAACTTAAGAGCTAAATGATATTCATCACATCACTGGCATATGATGATACCATCAACAAGACGGCCATATACAGTGGTACCTCGGTTCTCAATCACTTTGGAGCTTGCTGAACTTGGTTCTCGATGCATTTTGACCTGAAAAATGTGTCTCAGTTCTCATTGTTCGCTCGGTACTCGGCACACTTGCTTAAACATGTGAGTCCAGCCTTGCATCTCGTTTCAGCCAAAACTCGATTCGTGATTCACGATTCAATACACAGTGATTCAGATTCACAATAGCCCCCAATATTTTTATCATATTTTTACACCTACAGTACTGTATTCTTAGTTCGATTAAGTCTCCATTAGTATGGACAGCCAACCGAAATGGAAATCCTGTCCTGGATCCTCCACAACACAGGCTGCAGTTAGCATTAGCAGCTATGCTAGTGCCGATGAGTTCGCCAACAGAGTAAACGTTTTGCTTTTCCTTTTCACTTTCAATCCATTACTCACTAAATTCAACCCTTTATTATAAAATAAGCTTTGTTTTAATAATTTTGGCCAACTAAGTTAATGTAAGTGTTTTAAACATTAACTGACTTACCATTACTTATCATAGGCTCAGCTATTACACAGTATAGACCGCTTTACCAAACACTCTATTAACTCATCGGTTCATGAGACATTTAACTTATGATGGATTTGTCTAAACATATCCCCACCATAAATCAGGCAGCACCTGTACAATACAACTGTATTAATGCATATAATGTCTTATACAGTGTGGCTTTTCTGGGGGTCTGGAACAGATTAATTCAATTTACATTATTCCTTATGGGAAATATTTGCTCAGTTCTCAGCAGTTCTGGTTCTCAACAAGACTTCTGGAACGAATTAACGATGAGAGCCGAGATACCACTGAAAATATAAAAATTCTACCATGCTAGAGCTGACCCTTGAGCAGTGGTGACATGTTCTTGCAAGTGATTACTCATACATCATCATCATCAGGCAGTGTAACAGATAAATACTGGTTTTGAAACGAATGCTAGCGCCAACTCTGAAGATTGGTGTAGGACGAACAGAGGGCTCGGGTAATTTTCCATTCCACTCAAGGAAAAAAAGAGACATTCAGGAGAAATATCTGCATACATTTCTTATCCACCCTATATTATATGTGTTTGCACTATGACCATTTCTGCCCTCTGTGCTATGACTGGCTTGAGCAAGGCTGTTTATTAAGCTGCCCATGGGGCAGATCTAAGTAATTTTTTACTGTCCCTCTGATTGCTTCTCACCATATAATTTAATACAAAAATATATTAGATGGCAGGGACGGTGGTTTCCCCTCGTCTCACTCCCTCATCTCTCTGTGGCAAACATAAAAATAAAACAAAGCAACAGAGTGAAGACCTGCTGCATTTCTCCATGCTGCCCTCTCATGTCCAATCACACAGAGCTCTCAAAGCCACTGTGGAGGTAATTCACCTACTGATGCTGCAAGCTCCATTTAATACTCAAAGCCCAGTGTTTCCCTTAAGCCTTAAGTACCGAATACTGAAGACAGTCGTAACTAGCCAGGATACTTGGACTTGGAAGGAGACAATATCTAGCAATGCCAATAGTGTTAGTCTAAGGAAGCTGGTTAAGCTCAGCAGAGAATTCCCTGGCAGGCAGCACTGTCAAGAGACATGGCTGATCAGAGCTTGAAACCAAACACTGTCAGAGTTAGCGTAGTGGCCATATTTAGGCCCCTGTTCAGCCTTAATCACTTTTGTGTTGGACACAGAGCAGACACTATACCCCGTCTGACACGAGGCGAGCTGAACACAGTGGCTGTGGTTAACATACGAACAATACAGTGCAGCACACTAAACGTGCCTGGGTGTGATCTTCGATAAATAATTTACCAGTGATACCAACAAAACACCTAAGGCATGTCCAGGCTGTAAGACAGAACCAACAAAAGACACATCAGTCATGCCTTTGTGTGAGAGAGGTCTAAGTTACATGTGGTGTATTGTATAACATTCTAAGTAAAACACAATCAAACTGAAGTGAAGGATAATTTGATACAACTGCATGAACGTGAGCCTCCAGCCAAAAAGTTTTATTAAAAAAAAAATTATTTTTCCTGATTGTCACTGTGCTCCGCTCAAATGGCAGACATATGCAATCTATACCCAAAACGTAGTTGCAAAAACGAGTTTGGACTTAATTGAGCCCCATTTCTCATTTACATAATTACAGGGAAAAGTAGCAGGGAGGAGCACAGTGAAGAAAGACACTGATATAATTTGGCAGTGAAAGAGCAGAAGGAGAAGATGGGGGAAGAAGGGAAAAGTGGTGATTTTTCACATTTCCGTGTGCCTACCTTCACAGTGGGTGCTGAAACCGGTGCCCCAGAACGCTTGGCACCAAGCTCGTTACTGCTTGTTGTCACGGCAATGGTGACCGGTGTGGGCAGGAGGGAGGGGATAACAGGCAGGGGAAGGAGCCCTGGTCGGTTGTTCCCGTTGGCAAGGACGGGGCCGGCAGCAGAGCATGCATTATTGGTCACTCCGTTGTGAAGGGATGTGGGCCGGTCACGACGATCCCACGCACCCCGGTAGTCCCTCTCGAACCGGTGATGGTGACGCGACATCACTTCCTTTCAGAGCCGATGCGGCACTCTCTCTGAAAGATAGACAGGCAGACATGACAAGAAGTTAGCAAACATAACAGACAGAAGGAAAAATAGCATGAACACAAATGTCTATACTGTATAAGACATATTAATATGTGTATATTTGTACACACAAGGTGATCCACAAACACATATCACAGAACCTGGCTAATTAAAGACGTGGACAATTTCTAATTTGTGAAACACTGGACAGACTGCTGCTGCTGTGTTCAACTGACACGCTGAAAATGCTCCATTTACTTTTTTTAATGCCCATTCTACCAGCCTTTAATGAGAGAGAGAGATAAAAACAGCATTTACATACAAGCACTCGCTGCCTCGGGGAAGATTTGCTCTGTTCCATATGGTTAAAAGATCTGTCCAGCTATACCAAGTTTCCTTAATGACTTTTCTCATATAGCTCCCACAGCTCATAACTCAAACCCATCTAGAGTCCTAATTAACTGGACACCCCATTTTACAACTCACTTTATTGCTTTACAATGCTGATTGGTTCGCAGGCAGAAACCTGAGCAGACTAACAACCGACTGGGTTTCTCCCACCCACTGGCAGATTCAAAACTTTGTATTTGCTTTATGCTGCCCAGTCAGTAAACTTTATTTTCCTTTCATTTCTGTGGCATCTTGATCACACCAATCCTCTACAGACAGCTGCATGTAATAAGTCCAGAGACCCCGGATGGGAATCGGCTTATTAGTTTTTCTCTTTGTTAGTATGTGAAAAGATTAGGCTACTGAAAGTAAGCCAGTATTGGCTATTCCGGTGCCGTGCAAGAAAATCAGGATTTATTGCATTTTTCCACTGTGTATTATATTGGGCTACATCATGAAATAAGCTCCTGTGAAGCAAGAGTGTATCCTCCAAAGACACAAACAAATGTGCCGGAATAGATAAGACGACATGCACTTTTTATAAACATGCCCGTTATGGAAATTCAAAATTACAGTGAAAAGCCTTTTCAGTTAATAGAGAATGAGTATGCCATTAAATCCTCCCTCTCAACAGCAGCCCGGAACACCATCATTTCTAATACAGCATTGAGGAACATCAAAGAGGGGAGTAGGTGGATTTTCTGCACAGAAAGGGTAGGGATAGGTATTTATTTATTAATGTCACCTCAGCACCAGTGTCCATTTGAGATGGGAGCAAGGTACCAGAGATACTGGTCAGTCACACTCACACTCACACTGAGGTCATTTAGAGCGACCAGTTCAACTTAACGCACATCTTTGGGATGTGGAAGGAACCGGGAACCGACCACGGACGTGAGGAGACCACACAGACCCAACTGTGGTTGGGATAGAAATGGAGCAGCTCCTCCTGAACTGGACAGCAGGAAGATTAACATCAGCGTCCTCTATTTTTTTTTTATTAGGTTCTGAAAGTATTCCTCATAGTAGCTTTTAATATATCCTAGATAACTATTAAATGTTTTGCTTTGGATAGATTGTATGAAGAACAATATAAGCTTATGTGCATATATAATATATATGTCGGTGAGCAAATGTTTAATATACTCATAGTATTGCAGATGTTCTATGTAGAAAGTAGAAAATTGAGTACTAATTATCACGTCATTTTGTTTTTAAGTCGCCAGCATTGACAATTTGCTTCTCTCGCTCTCTCACTCTCATAAACACACACACACACACACACACACACGCACACACACGCATACACACGCACACACCGATCACTTTATTAGGTACACCTCCTTGTTTCTTCATTTATTGTCAATTTTATCAGTTCCACTTACCATATAGAAGCACTTTGTAGTTCTACAATTACAGACTGTAGTCAACCTGTTTCTCTACATACTTTGCTAGTACCCTTCACTCTGCTCTCTAATGGTCAGGACCCCCACAGAACCAGCACAGATCAGGTACTATTTGGGTGGTGAATCATTCTCAGCACTGCAGTTAACACTGATGAACTTTCAGTCCACAGTGAGACTGAGAGAAAGACAGAGAGAACGAGAGAGAGCGAGAGTATAGACATCTAAGGAAGAACTCATGGGATTGATTAACCAAAGTAAGTCTGTTAGCTAGTTCACTCAATCACGTGGTACACACAGAGAGTGGGTGAAGAGGGGCACAAGCAAACAGATGGGCCAGTACACTCGAGGTTCCACATCAGATCTCTTCAAGCTGCTCTCATTTGTGTCATTCCATTCCATGACATGGAACAATCATCTGGAAGGACCTACACAGAACCATACAATACATCCTCATTGTAGATACAAAGATGCTCCTGTAGACATTTTTATTCAGCTCTGTACACTCTTCCTCCAGTAGCTGTTGCAACCACGCTCTCGCATGTAATGTTCCTAACAGCAGGTGCTCCATGCTGATTATATATACTGTAAAAACTTTTAATCAGCATAATGAGCAGAGAGACACAAAAACACCAGACAGCTAAAGAAACACTCAGAGGGGTGATTAATCAACATAAAAGTGCAATAACTTAGTTACTCAGAAACACAGTCAGGCGTCTCCTGTCTCTGAAGCCATTTTTCACCCCTGATGAGTCGCTTCTGTTTGGATCAAGTTTCACACATTAGACATTTCAACAGATGGAAATGTTTTGGCAAGTCTTACATTTAGTGCTTAGAATTATGGTGATGGCCGGCATGGTGGTGCATGGTTAGAGCTCCAGAGATCCCCGGTTCAATTCCTGGACCGGCAAAGACTCCATCTGTGTGAAGTTTGCATGTTCTCTCTGTATCTCTGTGGGTTTCCTCCGAAGGCCTACATTAGGTAACTAACATTTCAAAAGTGTCCCCGTGCCAGCTCCCTGCAATAGACCTGCTACCAGTGTAGGGTTAGTTCATTCAGTCATTTTATTCACGCAGACATGGGGAGGACATGCAGACTCCACACAGGCGTAGCCCAGAGTGGGGATCGAACCGGGGAGCTTAGAGCTGTGAGGTGACAGTGCTAACCACTGCACCGCTGTGCTGTCCGTAGGGTTAGTACCCACCTAAATAAAGCTGATAAACTACACTGCAGGTCTCCTGTGCTTCACCATGCCGAGATTCTTTTGGATTCTAAGCTGTAGGTGGTCCAAACTCTGGGCCACTAATCAAGTGGTTGTTAGTTCAAATCCTTGCTCCACCAAGCGGTTACCATTGGACCCTTGAGCAAAGCCTTTAAAGTTCAATTTGCACAACACAATTGCAAGTCATTCTGGATAAGGGTGTCTGCTAAATGATGTAAGAAATTCTCCTAAACTCTTTCTGGGGATGCCAGACAGTAGTCTTGCCACATATGAAAAAATAAAATCAAACACATAAACGCACACATACACACACAGACAAACAAAGAGCAGCTCCAGGGCAACTCGGGTATTATGAGCAAGTGTAAACTAATGAGAAAGACTGCTGGTACAGAAAATAGCCTTTTAGTACACATTTCAAGCAGAAGCAGACTTCACACTGTGGAAGTGTGAGATTCGCTGATAAAAGACAGCGGGAGGAGAGAGCAATGCATTGTTTGTGAACACAGAAGCGCGCACACACACACACACACACACACACACACACACACACACACAGGTATATATATATATAGATATATTTCAAAAACAAACTCATAATGCAAAGCTCATAATGCCTCTCAGATAACCAGGCCTTGCGTGCGTCAAGCCAAAAAAAATCCACCAAACAGTGTTCAAAAAGCAATCATTTTTTAATCAATAGTCCTGATGCCACAGCAGGGTCAGTGCAATCTGAATGCTTTGTAGGAAGCAGTGTCTACATATTTCTCAAAAAGGCCCGTTACATGTTTAACTGGAATTCAAACAGACCACATCTTCCATACATACAGTTGCTCTCTGAAAGCCATGGCTATTTTTATCCCTAGAGCAAACAGCCACACTTAAAACAATCTTATTTACTGCCAGTGCTCTAAGGCTTCGCAGATGAAAAGCCTCCGCTAACAGCTTAATGTGTCACACTAATGTTTTACAAACACATAAACACAAACTTTCATCAGATTGTCTGTTTACTGCCCTCCCTGCTCACACTGATGACCATGGATAATTCATTCAGAGACAGTGTAATCCAAGGCCATCAAAATGTTTAATAAAAATGCCGCAATAAGATTGGCAAGTATGTTGTGGAAATAAACTGGTTCTGGTGGCCACACTGTCTATATATAACCACATTTTCAGCATAATAAACAATTTAAACAATTCCAATCTATCTATCTACAGTGGGGCAAAAAAAAGTATTTAGTCAGCCACTGATTGTGCAAGTTCTCCTACTTAGAAAGATGACAGAGGTCTTTAATTTTCATCATAGGTACACTTCAACTATGAGAGACAAAATGGGGGAAAAAAATCCAGAAAATCACATTGTAGGATTTTTAAAGAATTTAATTGTAAATTATGGTGGAAAATAAGTATTTGGTCAATGAATTTGGTTCAACTCAATACTTTGTAACATAACCTTTGTTGGCAATGACAGAGGTCAAAACGTTCCTGTAAGCTGCAAAAAGGTGTGCACACACGGTGCGGGGTATTTTTGCCCATTCCCTGCCCCATCAGTCTTTCTCTAGAGCAGTGATGTTTGGGGACCAACACTGACTTTTAGCTCCACAAATTTTCTATGGGGCTGAGGTCTGGAGACTGGCTAGGTCACCTCCAGGAGACTTGAAATGCTTTTTTAACACCGAAACCACTTCCTGTCGTTGTCTGGTGGTGTGTTTGGGATCATTGTCATGCTGGGGAAGACCAGCCCTGTTCCATCTTCATGCTTTCACGGATGGAAGGAGGTTTGACTTAAAATCTCACGATACATGGCCCCGTTCATTCTTTCTTCCCTTAACCGGATCAGCTCGTCCTGTCCCCTTTGCAAAAACCAGCCCCATGGCAGATGTTGTCACCCCCATGCTTCACACAGTACTATGTTACAACTCAATTCTCTCCTCCAAACACAACGAGTTGAGTTTTTTTACCAAAAAGTTCCTATTTTGTTTCAAACATCTGACCACATTATATTCTCCCAATCCTCTTCTGATCAGCCATATGTTTCTCTGGCAACTTCAGACAGGCCTGGACTGTAACCTGCTTAAGCAGGGGGCACGCCTGGTCATTCATCAGGTCCCTCGTTATAGTCTGAGATTTTTGCTCCCCGTTCCCGATGATCCATTTTGACACCACGATGAGACTTGCGTGGGAGCCCCCCCAGACGAGGGGATTATCATGGTCTTTGGATGTTCCTTACAGTTGCTCCAACAGTTGATTTTTTCACACCAACCTGCATGCCTATTGTAGATTCACTCTTCCCAGCCTGGTGCAGGTCTACAATTTTCTTCTTGGTGTCCTTCGACAGCTCTTTGGTCTTGGCCATGGTTGAGTTTGGAGTCTGACTGTTTGAGGCTGTGGACAGGTGTCTTTTATACAGATAACGAGGTCAAACAGGTGCCATTAATACAGGTAGCGAGAGGAGGACAGAAGAGCTTCTTAAATTAGAAGTTACAGGTCTGTGAGAGCCAGAAATCTTGCTTGTTTGTGGGTGACCAAATACTTATTTTCCACCATGATTTACAATTAAATCCTTGAAAAATCCTACAATGTGATTTCCTGGGATTTCTCATTTTGTCTCTCAAAGTTGAAGTGTACCTATGATGAAAATTACAGACCTCTCTCATCTTTCTAAGTCAGAGAACTTGCACAATCAGTGGCTGACTAAATACTTTTTTGCCCCACTGTATTTGCTTATATATCTATCTACAATATCTTTCTGTCTATATACCTATCTAAACTTTTGTAAAGCCAACTTTTATGAAGTTACTTAAGAAAGTGGTTATTAGCATTTTGTCAGCACTGAATACACCATTATTCTGTCATAATGGTTACAGAACATTCACAAGGCACGTTCAAACATCTAATTCAGACAGCTTCTGAAGATGATTGTGGAGATATACACATCCTGAGTTCTAAGGAAAATGGCAGACAAAGCACTTAGCTTAAAACTAGCAGCACCTGTCAGATTGTACATGGTTAATTACCAGTTCATACGAAGAAAGGTTTTAGAACAATGCTTCTGCCTTGGCTAGTGACAGAAAACATAATTCAAGCAATGAAATATTAAAGCTTTAGTCTCTGGGTCAGACATAAATAGTGGAGAACATCAAGAATAACTTTTAGGGTTTTTTTGTTTTGTCTCACAGTGATTCAGTAATTACCTGCATTGAAAGCCTTTTAAGAGCTGTGCTGAAAAGCATTAAAATGTGGGTCAATGAAAGAGAATTTAATAAAACTTTTAGTGTTTTTTTTTTAAGTAGCCTACTAACAAAATACTTTTTTTGTACCTTATATACAGCGGAAGTGAAGTCTAAGACCCCTAGGGAACATGCTTTGATTTTGAATTTTTCTCAAATTAAATTTTTGTTTATTTGGTTTATTTAATGGCACTATCAGCATCAGTGGCCATTTCAGCGACACACACAAGCTTACATCAATACACAAGTATAAATGGAGGCTAGTCATATATATACATATGTCAATGACAATTTAGCATAATCAGTTAACCTAACATGTGTTTGGACAGTGGGAGGAAACCAGAGCACCCAGAGTAAACCCACGCAGACACGGGGAGGACATGTAGACTCCACACAGAAAGGACCCACTGTGCTACCCACTGAGGCACCATGCCGACCTCTTAAACTTAATACAATAATTTTAATAACATTCATATAAGCAGCATAATACTGTAATTTGGGGAAAAAACAAATTACAAAATGTATTAGTATTTGGCATGTTCCCCCATTTGCTGTAATGACATCATGCGCTCAAGCTGGCATGGACTCGACTGGTTTGAACAAATTATGATGATCCACGCAATCCCAGCATAATTTGATATTATTCAAAAGACATCTTGTGATATTACTGAATGCTTGGCTTTCTCAGTCTTCAAGTTCACACATAAATAAATATGCTCAGTGAGGTTTGGGTCAGGTGACTGTAGAGGAACGTCCATGACAGTACACAGTCTTTGATCTTCTTTGTTCTTCAAGAAGATTGGTTCATTGTTTTTGTATTGAAAAGCATTGTGTTAAATTACAGGGAAAAAAAATAGAGGCATTTTCAGTAATGGTCTCAGACTATTTTGCCCTGTGTAAGTACTGTTAAAATGGTATACTTCGTAGATACGTAGTCATGGACAAGATGACCTGCTGAAATTCAAATCAGAATGGAGAAGAAAGGTGATTTAAATTAATTTGAACATGGTTCATGGTTGATCTGAATTTCATTGTTGGGGGCTGGTGTGAGTGTTTCAGAAACTGCTGACACATTTTTAGAAAACTTAATTCAATTTCTCCTTATAAATTTAAGTTAATATTTGTTTATTACAATTCATAATTGGAATAAACAAATATTAACTGAAAAACATGACTCTTTATGAATCTGTTGAGACAAATTGAGTGCAATTTGTTGACTGTGAAACCTCTTGCGTTTTTCCTGTCAGCAGTTGACCGCCTTCATTAATATGTATATAATTCCCGCTGATATTAGAACACATTGATTAAATCCTATTTCATATGCAAAGGCAAAAGAAAATGTACAGTATTCTAAGCAGGCAGGGTGAAGGCTCCAATGCACGTTTGCCCCTATGCATAGCAGACTGTTAATTAAACTTGGTTTTGTTTTTCTTTTTTTTCCATGATTACAGGCCATAGTGTGCTACTAGAGGGAATGAACCCGAGTGCATGATATTAATATGGCACCAAAAGTCAGAGCACTCTCAATTTGCCTCTGAGCATCTCCTTTCTCTATTTGATGGTCTCCAATGGCAGAACAAATGATAATAAATAAACCTTAAATAAATATGCAAATAAAACAGCAATGGTAATGTGATGAGAGTGGGAGGCTTCGATTTTTATAGAGCACTGAAAAACAGCAGCACAGGAACATAAATTAGCTTCATTAATTATTATTTTTTAAATCTGTATGTTCTCGGGGAAAGGGAAGCGGTGTTAATCTGACAGAAAGAAACCCGTGAGTGTGAGAAGGTCAGGTGTCACGTCTGAAACAAAGGCGAGAGGTTTACAAAAAGAGAGCATATGTGTGGGAAAGTGTGTGTGAGACTTGCAGGGGCGCCAAAGAGGAGAAAGAAAGCAAGAGAGATTAAAGCCAATCTGTATTCTGCCCTCATCAAATGGCTACATTATCCTTCCAGACAAACATTTACATTCAGATGAGAGAAAGTATTGATGCCCAGCAACAAAAGAACAGAGCTTTGGAGATGGACACTTGAGTTCCAGACAAGTGCAGACAGGCACAAAAAGCACTCTTCATTCGAGCTCACCTCATGGCAAACTGCAATTCAATTCCTCCATTATAAATAGATTTTCTCTGGGAAAGTGTTTACAGTGACAAAAGCTTACAAGACAAATTTCAATCCTCGCATCATTTCTTTCCTCATATTTAGTTATATCTACTCTCAACTTAATAACAGCACCAGTGATGCCAGCTAAAGATTCCAAAATTGTTTTGAAATTTGACTCTACTTTTTCATTAATTTAATCATTTCCCCTGCTGTCCCAAATATTGACTGCTACCCTGTGTACAGTATATTCCAATCTGCACCCAGTGCTTTGGGTATTCAGAAGATGAATAAGGATGAGAGGATCTACGCATTAAATAATTTATCAGTCTAAATAAAAGAAACTGGCAGTGGCTTGATTCTTAGAGGTCTGTGTCAAAATTTCAACAATGGTGCACAAAAAGACAGGAATTGAAATGCCTGTTGGCTTCAAGCATTTGTTTTTATTTGGAGTTAATAGATAATTTCTGTTATATTTTACTTGTATTTTATGATTTTTTTTTTCAGTTATCTTGCATACATTTCTAAACCTTTCTAAACAAGTCTCTTTATTTAGTTTATTCCAGATTTTCACAGATTTCTGTGTTTATATATGATAGTAGCTCTAACTAAAAAAAGAATGATCACTTCATATTGGCTAGATTGTACCAAAAAACCCATAACTGAAAAAACACTACTTCACCAGTTCATAGTCAGAGCTGTAATTTTTTAAAATGTACATGGCTGTTTTCCCAAACTCTTTGTTTGTATGTATATTATAACTCAGTCTCAGTTCCAACCCACTTTTCCTGGATCGCAGGGGTAAGGGTGGCAGTTATTGTTACTGTATCTAAGATACACAATGTACCATATCTAGGTTTACATATTGCATTTTTATGCTGTTTTGAAATGGTTTTTTCTTCCTTTCTCAAAACATTACCACATGTTTCATTGGTGACAATTTTAGATCATTTTGAGCATGAGTAGTGACTATTTTAACATTGCACACTGATTTTCATATTTTCCCACATTTAATTCAAGACATCTAACTACTTATCATGTGGTCCTGAGCGTCAGGGATGCTGTATCTTAATCTAAAATGTAGTGGTTTGGCTAAAATTAGGCTCTGCCTATGGGCAGGTTTGGGTAATGATATGAAAATGTGGGATATTTTATATCTCTTTCTTTTAAAAAGGTTCTCACTATAAATCTAAATCTTCAAAGCTCCATTTAAAACACCTAAAAAACACCTCCTGCCATAAACAGACATACCACCATAACATAATCCACTTAATTGTGTTTTTATTGCTTTTTTAAATGTGGAACCACAGTTAAATTTTGTACAGTGGTCCTTACAGGCAAAATCAAAAAGTTAAAGCAATCACAATAATCCCAGACCTCTAAGCATTACTTAAGGTCTGAAAACTTTTTCACTGGTGCAGCTCATGTGGGCTACAGAGCTTTAATTCTACTTCAATATGCAAAATGAAAAATGTAATTTGTCTGTACAGCAATCAGTCATAATTAATAGGCTACACAGTGGCTCATTAGCAGAGTTGGGGTAGTTACTCAAAAAAGAGTTCTATTACAAATGAATAAAATCCTTCAAAATGTTATGGGGATTGCTTTACCCATTACTTCCATGAAATCAGTAATCCCATTACTCATTACTGTATCCTACTTCAACGTTACTTCCTAAAACCCACATTAAGCTGTATCGGCTAGGATGTACAAAGATGACAGCAAATACTCACTTAAATGTTTTATGGTCAAGCACAGTAACTGTAAATGATTCTTTGTATGGCGTTACCTAGTGTTGTAGTACTCGGGTCCGGTCTCCGGCATCTCCAATGCCAGTCCAATGAGTCTGTCTGAGATAACGTTAATTATAAGCTTAACCTTTTTTCAATTGTTAATGAATATCAGGAATCCATCCAAACAGAATAAATCAGCTCTTTCTCTATATGCCTAAATAAAAAATTGGCTTCTCGTTCAGTCTCCAGTCAGTTAGGGGCATCACTAGAGATTTATGAATGGTTAAGTTTTGACTAGGGGGATCTAGAGGTTAGATTTAAAATAAAACTTAAAACATGCAATTTGGAGAAACAGCCTCATAGCATCAAATTTAAGTGACTCGTCATTCAAAGTCTATTTTAGTAACAGGTTTATATGACTTAACTACTATCTACTAACAAGAGGTACAGATCAAGCAAAGATACAATCACTGTTTACTTGCAGTAGCAGCTCCTAAATACATGACTCAAATACTGAGAATATAAACTGGTACAATCAAACGTGCATCTGGTCTGTAGCTTCATTCATGTTTAACAACCTGGGTGACTGAATTTCTAGGACAGCGTGACATTTGACAGCTGAAAGTTAGTTTCTAAATTTAATTATTTATTTATTGACACACAAAGAAATAAGAAAAGTCAAAGTCCATTACCAGCCAGAGGACAAAAGGGCTATTGGTAAAGCCCCAACAAAAAAACATTAACCTGAAAGTGGCAGTACCAGCCAAACTTGCTTTTTAAATCTAATTTTGTTAGCAGACTAAAGCTGTTCTCAACTCCAATAAATACATTAAATAGCTTTCATTATGAGAAAACTATTCCTAGATCTATCCAACTTTTAGAACTAAAAATATAAACAGGTTAAATAATCATATTACTAACAAGTATATAATGAAATCTTAGATGTATTGACTGTATTTGAGATCTCTTCACATATTCACGTATATTCAAAGAAATGGGATGGTTGAAAAGACAATGTAAATTACTACTGACAATGTAATTTAATAATGCATGCTTATTTGGGAGGCTAGAGAACATTTGGGGGGGGCTACAGCACCCCTAAAACAAGCCTAATGACACCCATGCAGTCAGTGAACCTGCTTTATTTTGAATCATCTGACATTAAGACTTCAAGTGTGCATTTTTGCCTGCTTGTTTTACCATGTTCGCAAAATCTGGATTTATTATTATTATGTTTTGACATTTAATAATAAAATGGATAGACTGGATGTTGTTGCCGATATTTAAGTTGACTTTATGTAGTGACTTCTGATTAAGTTTGACAGAAGAAGGGAAACAGAACATTTGCTTTCAGAGGTTACATTGTCTTAGTTTGACTAAGACTATAATATAATAACAATTCATAAAATTTTAGACTATATTTAATTATACTGTAATTTTATATTTTACCAAATAATTTTACGAACTATTATTATATATATACGTATTATAGCTATATATTATGATCGTAATTAGAGCATTATAAGACACATTAGATATATACTATATGTATATATATGTATATATATAGATACATATATATATACATATATAGACATATATACATATTATATATATATATGATATACATATAGTATATTGAGTTATTAGATATATATATATAGATTATATATATATATATATATATATTTACTATATATATAGTATAATATTACATATATATACGTATATATACGTATTATATATATGATATTAGACCTATCTAACTTAATATAGTATATTTATAAATATATTATATACACATATATACACACACACACATACTGTATATATATTGTGTATAGTGAATTACAAAACAATTTTTTTTTCCATTGTTTCTATTTTTTATTTTTGTATTGATGGAAAAAAAAAGTCTTAATTGGTTGTCAGGTCTGCCCCTTGGTCTTTGGTCTTGGTGTATTTCTCAGAATCTAGCTCTAGCACGCTGTTACTACAACACTAGATTCCCCAAACACTGTCCATTAGCATTCAGTTCCACTGAGAAAAATACAAAATATAACTGAATGATAATAAGTTTTGAAACAAACTCTTCATATAAATGACGTCTTCATTTGAAGTGAATAAAAACAACATTCATTCAGTGTCTATTAAGAAATTTTTCTTTCAGTTTTCACTTCCAGTTCCAAATTCTAGCTCTGAATATAGACATGTGCCTTTAAGACTGGTATTACTAAAATGGATTTTGACCGTCCTCTTTCTGCATAAACTGAGCTAAAGCAAACCCCCGTTAGCTTCAACATGGTGTATCAACCAAGATGAATGTCATGAAGTTTTCTAAAAGGCATTTCTATAAATTGACTGCACAGAATGTGAACATTTTGAAAAGCAACAAAATTACCCTTAAAATGAGGTATTGGCAACAGTTAAGCCTGAGTAGCCTGCAGACAGACAGTCTCATCATTCCCATAAGAGACCAACCTCAAAGCATCTACCATCCTTCATCGGTGCTATACAGAGAAACCAGATACAGCTCAAACAACACTATATTTCACCGTTCCACCATCCATACGCACACATACGCAAACACAGACATGCTAAATGAGGCTTGTCCTCACACAGTGCTTACTATCTCTGTGTGCTGAGCTCAGGAAAGAGATGTGCCTGAAGAGATGCCTAAGAGATATCGCTAGAAAGACTACTACAGAAAAGCTACTGAAAGGCAAAAAGAAAAGAACAATAAAAAAAGCAGTTTTGAAATTAGTTTAATATTTACTGTTAAATGTAGAACTCTTTAGTCTATGTTAGTTTGGTTCTGTAGTAGAACTGAAGTGAATGCAACTACAGAAAAAGAGCCACACAGGATAAACTGAAGCATATTTCAGAATGAGCTGAGAAGTCAAACAGATTGTGTTATTCTAAATGAATTGGATTGTTATTTCTCCTTCCCATAAACAGGAGTAGAATGATATCCTGTAATGTTTACAGCAATACAAATCAGTACAAATATGGATTTTAACACTCAATGTCTAACAAAGCAGTCGGTGTTCTGTCACTCATAATTCCTTATGATAGAATTTATCATATCAATATCGTATCTTCTAGGCCTAAAGCAATTTCTAAGTCAAAACATTAGAAATTAAGTGAACAGTCAGTTCTTGTAGCTGACATGTTGTTTGGGAGAAATGTTCAGGAGTTCAGGAGGAAATTTAACAAGGGACTAATCACCACCGGCAGACGATTGGTTCGGAGCATTTTATACAACAAGGCTAGTGGGGTGCTCCAGGTCAGCACTGGTGAGTACCAAATAACAGAGACAAATTACAAACTGGTGATAGGGTGCTCATCCTGCAACAGCAGCAAGTCCTATTCTGTCTGGTCCAAATCGACTGAAGAGCTACTGTGGTCAAATCACAGAAATGTTTACTGGCGGTTAAGGAAGAAATGTGTCACAACACACATTGCAGCACCCCCTGCTGAGTATGGGACTGCTTAGTCGCAGACTGGGTGACAGACAGAGTGCTCACCATGCAAATGAATGTCCACTGTAGAAAGTGCCTACAATGGGTATGCCAGTGCCAAAACTGGACATTGGAGCAATGGAATGGGGTCATCTGTTTTCTTTTCCATCATATGGGCAGGCAGGTACATGTGCACCATTGATTTGGGGAAGTGAGGGCACCAGGATACAGAAGGCACGCAGGTGGAGGGATTGTAGTGCTCTTGGTAATGTTTTTTTTTAACTCTGGGTCCAGGCATTCATCTGGACATTAATTAGGTGCATAACACCACATAAATATTGTTACACACCAGGAGATCTTGGCTGATTGATGTACAGGTATGCACCGTTTAACATCCACATAGCACATATTGACATTTTCATAGTTACATATAGTTAAGGGATTCTGCACATAGTATTTTATTTTAAACAGTAATATTAATTAAAACACAATATGAAAAATATGAGTAATGTACAATCCAGTCAAAGAATGTTATATTATTATAAATTATTGTTTTTTATTTTTGTCTGTATATATGTAGTTAATTTATTTCATCTAATTATTGTTTTTTATTTTTGTCTGTATATATGTAGTAGGGTTGCACCATTTAGGCAATGGTGCAACCCTAACCAGTATTAAGCAGATTAGAAAGTAAATGAATGGAAAGTATACAACTCCATTAATGCATATAATGCCTTATGGAAGTCTAAAACAGATTCATTCAGTTTACATTATTCCTTACGGGAAAAATTCTCTCATCCTTTTCGGTACTTGATGTGCCTTTTGGAAAATTACCAATGAATACCAAGGTGTCTCTGTAATGCACCATGTACAGTGGTGCTTGAAAGTTTGTGAACCCTTCAGAGTTTTCTATATTTCTGCATAAAAATGACCTAAAACATCACTAGATTGTCACACAAGTCCTAAAAGTAGATAAAAAGAACCCAGTTAAACAAATGAGACAAAAATATTATACTTGTTCTTTTATTTAATGAGGCAAATGATCCAATTTTACATATTAGTGAGAGGCAAAAGTATGTGAACCTTTGCTTTCAGTATCTGGTGTGACCCCCCCTGTGCAGCAATAACTGCGTACAGAACAGCTTCAGCTCTGGGATGTTGGTGGGTTTCCTCACATTAACTGCTCACTTCAGGTCCTTCCACAACATTTCGATTGGATTAAGGTCAGGACTTTGACTTGGTCATTTCAAAACATTAACTTTATTCTTCTTTAACCATTCTTTGGTAGAACGACTTGTGTGCTTAGGGTCGTTGTCTTGCTGCATGACCCACCTTCTCTTGAGATTCAGTTCATGGACAAATGTCCTGACATTTTTCTTTATAATTCTCTGATATAATTCAGAATTCATTGTTCCATCAATGATGGTAAGCCGTCCTGGCCCAGATGCAGCGAAACAGGCCCAAACCATGACACGAATACCACCATTTCACAGATGGGATAAGGTTCTTATGCTGGAATGCAGTGTTTTCCTTTCTCCATACATAACGATTTTCTTTTAAACGATTTTCTTTTAAGTTATAGTTTAGTCTCATCCACCCAAAAAACATTCTTCCAATAGCCTTCAGGCTTGTCCATGTGATCTTTAGCAAACTGTAGACGAACAACAATTTTCTCTTTGCAGCCCTGCCATGCACACCATTGTTGTTCAGTGTTCTTCTGATGGTGGACTCATGAACATTAACATTAGTCAATGTGAGAGAGGCCTTCACTTTCTTAGAAGTTACCCCGGTGTCCTTTGTGATCTTGCCAACTATTACACGCCTTGCTCTTGGAGTGATCTTTGTTGGTCGACCACTCCTGGGGAGGGTAACAATGGTCTTTAATTTCCTCCATTTGTACACAATCTGTCTGACTGTGGATTGGAGGAGTCCAAACTCTTTACAGATGGTTTTATAACCTTTTCCAGCCTGATGAGCATCAGCAGCTCTTTTTCTGAGCTCCTCAGAAATCTCCTTTGTTCGTTTCATGATACACTTCCACAAACATGTGTTGTGAAGAGCAGACTTTGATAGATCCCTGTTCTTGAAATAAAACAGGGTGCCCACTCACACCTGATTGTCATCCCATTGATTGAAAACACCTGACTCTACTTTCATCTTAACTGCTAATCCTAGAGGTTCACATACTTTTGCTCCACTCACTAATATGTCATATTCGATCATTTTCCTCAATAAATAAATGAGTATAATAATAAGTATAATATTTTTGTCTAATTTGTTTAACTGGGTTCCCTTTATCTACTTCTAGGCCTTGTGTGAAAATCTGATGATGTTTTAGGTGATATTTACGTATAAGTAAAGAAAATTCTAAAGGGTTCACAAACTTTCAAGCACCACTGTAGGTAGACAAAAAAATGCAATACTAGCTATGTGCAGAATATTCTGCAACTGTAATTATTTGGCCAAAAGCACTTTCGATATTCGGTCAAATAAATTAAAAGACAGAATAATTTATACGGACAATGATGTTTTTGATGACAGGATCAAATCACAGCCAGTACGAAGCAAGGCGCTCTTTGTAAATACAGTGAACATGTTAGCTGTGTAGAAGCAGCTCTCTACAGTGCAAGTGTTTTGTTGGCATTTGCACCTTCTTTGTAAATGCAATATTTATTTAGGAGAACTTGAACTAAAACGAGATCTTGACCTGAATGCTCTAGCACTGTCTCATTACTTAGTAAGTGCCCTTGCTGCCTAATTCCTATATGGGGTATTCTCTTTGTAAAGCTTTCTAACTGACAATGGAACCCAAAGACTGGTTAATGAGACAGTCTTCTGTGTTACTGATTGAGTCACCGATTGTTTACACGATCTGCATGAATGCTAGCAAAGTTTTTCAGGTCTGTATTCTAGTTTTTGCTGTTTAATGAAATTTTAATCTTTCCTTAAGGCTTCTTTTTGAAGGAACACCATAACACACGAGGAACAGATGCAATATTGACAGAAGCTATATTAGGCCTAACGTTTGGGAAATATAAGACCTTCTGTATGAGATCTGTGGTTTAGCACATTTAGCTGGTAACTGGTCACAAATTAATTTAATAAAACTAGCAAGAGTCAGTGTATTAATATGTGAAATTTATTTTTTTTAAGTACATTTACATACTTAGTCCTGCAATTAAATTGTATACATATGTAGGTAGAAACTATTTTTAAATTAAAACCAAAAAAACTTTAAATGATTTTATAATGTAAAATAGTTTACGTTTAATATTTTTTTTCATTAAGAAAAAATGGTCTTGCTTGAAAAAAAATACATTCAGGCTTATTTAATGCAAAGTTGAAAAAATGGCAAAATGGTGAGAAAAAAAAAAAAAATCCGGATTTGGTATTTGACTTTTGCCAAATGTTTCATTTTGTACAAATTTTCATTTCGGTGCATCCCTATTAAATAGAGCAAGTTAAGACAGCTACCACATTAGAGGCACCACATTAGACTGAAATGAACAGGAAATGACTGGAAAAATGCTCAGATGCACAGAGTGAACACACTTCCACAAATTACTGTAAATCCTTCACATGAATCCTTAAAATGGAAAGTGGTGTTTTTAGAGTTGTTGGACTGGGACCTGGATTTCAAAAAACTTACATCAGGCATAGACTAGAAAGAACCCATAAACAGATTTGCAGTGTGGAAAGGCAGTCTGAAGCCCATAATCAGTGTTAAACCCCACTCAGAAGTGAAGAGACAAGCCCTGGCCTCAGTACTGGCCTACTGTCCACTTCAATCAGATGTCAAATCACATCCACCTTCAATGCATCAAAGTCATGTCCGCACTTTTCTGTCCATAGAGTCAGACAATCAAGAGGGGGCAAAAATCCCATTTCAAAGGTCCACAGGCTCAGCTGCTCAACCTTTTATAGGCTAGCAAGAGGTAACCATTGTGCCCTATATAACTCACTTTATCTTAAGATTGGGATAAGGCTGTCTTAGTCCAAGCTATTTGATCTGAGAGAAGGATCTATAACTAATGTAGGTCCAAAAGATTTAGGGTCACAAAGACACCTTCAGCATGTGTCAGAAAATTCATTCGAAAATTGGTACACCTTGGTGGTTTGTCACATTTGGTAGAGCTTTAGGTGACTAGTAATCATTTGATCAGGAAACTGACTGAAGGTGAACATATTTTAGGGAAAGAGTTTATTAATTTCCATATATTTTGGGTTGTCTTCATAAAGCACATTTAAAATCCCAACTCATCTAAGCTGCCACTGTTGTTGAGCAAGACCCCTGAACCTTCAACTGTTTAGCTCAATTGTAAGTCTCTCTGCATAAGGGCATCTGTTTAATGCTGCAAATGTAAATTTTATTATTAGAAACCATCAGCAACCAACAATCCTGCAAATGTAACAGATCAGACATACTGGATTCACTGCTTGCTCCTCACTCCTCCACTTTTGTCCTATAAAGCATCTACTGCACGTTATTTATATAAAGAAATGTTAGTATACTTGTAAAATGGGGCTTTTGAAAAATTAAGGGCAGGTCCTATCCCATTTTTATGTTCAGATCCTATTTTTTCACTCTCACTGCTAATAGGTTTATAAAGGTTTATGAAGCATGCAGGCATGGTATCTCCATAGACGAGCAGTGGCAGGAGAATGGGCTGTACTGAACACCTGAGTGACTCTCAGCGTGACACTTTCATAGGTTTCCACCTCCCAACAAGTCGGTTCATCAACTCTCTGGCCTGACCTCCTAAAACAGAGCCCTTAAAAATGGTTTGTCAACTCTGACAGAGACGTTGAGAGGCTTGAACAGAGTCCTGACCTTAACTTCATCAGATGGCTTTGAGATTAATTGAAATGCCAACTGTGAGCCAGAGCTTACCGTCCAACATCAGTGGCCCATCTCACAGTCCTGTTCTAAAAGACTGAAGGCTGTTGTAGCAGCAAATTTAGAATCACATAAATGATGCTTTCTTGTTTTAGGTCTGTGTCCTGGGTTCATATGGATAATCCATGTCACATCAAATGTGTTCACTGCATAAAGTCACAGTGGATTAACAAAATAAGGTCAAATCTGATTTTAAACTGATGTACCACTTTAGACAGTATCAACCCTAATTCCTATAATGAATATATTAATAATGGGCATTTTATTGTTTTAATAAATAGTAAAGAAAAGATTACTATTTTCTATTTCCATATCAGAATATCTGGAACAGTAAGACCTCAGCTTTATTTTACAAATACAGCCACGTTTTAGTTAATAGTCCAGAAGCTTGGCCTTGTTGAAATATCCAATGCACTATCAGAGTTGCACATCTGACAAGGTTAATCTGAGAGTGGTTATCAGATCGGAGCAGATTGTCACATCAAAACTCGTTCACCATGGGTTTTATCTAACAGCGTGCTAGCAAGCACTGCACGCTTGCCAGGCCCAAAACTACTCACACTTAGCATTGCATATCAGAAACGATTACAGAGCTTTATGATAATATTATTCAGTTCTTAATACGAGTGGTCGATCTGACAAAAATACCATCCTTTTTTCTTAGGTTGGAGAACATTCCACAATATTTTGACATCCTTTTCATGTTGGCACAAGTAAGTAAATGTGTTTATTATGATGGTTCTCACGATCTCTCAGTTAAGGCAGCTCATGGAGACATTTGAATCATTCACATCATTCACCCAGCCCTAGCCCTAAATACATAAAATCCTACATTTACATTTAAAGGTCATTTAGCAGATGTCCTTATCCTTACAGGTCATACAACATTACAATCCAAGCAATTGTGGGTTAAGGGCCTTGCTCATTGACCCTAGCAGACAGGCAGAGGTGGGATTTGAACTCTGGACCTTCTGGTGCATCGCTCAGGATCTTAACCGCTACGCAAGCCCTAGACAGTACAGCAAGCTTTGACCAAAAGTGAATTTACCTCAGATGTACTCAAGCAGACAAAACAATGTTGCTTACAATTAAGAAAAATGTTTAGCTACCAGTTTAATATTATATAAACTGCTTACTTAAAATATAAATTGCTTGTGTGAAACCATTGTTAATATTAAGTTTTAGCCACTGTTACAGTGTAAATAATCTCAAGCACACTTGTCATTTGCAAACATCCTTATCCAGTGTGACTTGCACCTGATAAAATCTTACAATCCAAGCAGTTGTTTGCTCATGATACAACAGTGGCTGATTGGCAGAAGTAGGATTTGAACCCTGGACCTTCTTACATTTACATTTACAGCATTTAGCAGACGCCCTTATCCAGAGCGACTTACAGTCTTACAATCCAAGCAGTTGTGGGTTAAGGATCTTGCTCAAGGATCCAACAGTGGCAGCTTGGCAGGTTGGCAGTTTGGACCTTTTGGTCCAAAGTCCAGTACCTTAACCACTAGGCTACCACAGTCCTCCTTGTCCACAGTCTAGGCTGAATCACCACAATTCCAACGCATACACGGCTTCTAAGACTGTATGGCCCACATATATTAAAGTTCATTTAAAAATCTTAAACAATAATACAGTGCCTTGTTACTGTATTACTCTCACTCTTTAGTCTTCGTGTTGCCTGCTTAATTGCATTTCAGACTCAGAGGCCTTTCAGAACAGGTACATTTGTACTGACATCATGTGACAGGCCATGCAATAAGTTAATTGCACACTGGTGGACCTAATTCAACTCAAACTAATTCAATCTGGTCTATTAATAAGTCACAAAAGTATGTGACTTCTGAATGGACAAGATCCTATATAGAGGTTTCATAGCAATGGGGGTGAATACATATGCACTTAGTTTTTCAGGTTTTAATTTGTTGCTTAACAAGGATTTTTATATTCTTTACTTCACTTCAACAATTTGAATTATTTTGTTAAGTTCTTTACATGAAAATCGATTTCAATTCCAGGTTGTAATACAACAAATCAGGAGGTGAATATTTTGCAAGACACTGTACAGTCAGTGTAATCAGTTTCTGCATTAACACATGGATTATACTATGTAACATCTGACTCAAAACTTAAAAGCCACATTGAATGTTAGATTTACATTTCAAAAGTTCTAATTTTATTTATATTTATCTGTTTTTTTGTATAAGGACATTTAAAAAATGTCATTGATCCAAATATGAAAGCTACATTATCAGACAAAATGAACCAATGCATAGTTGGAGGAATTTGTAAAATGGATACAGGTTGTAATTCATTTTCTCTAAATTCAAAGTACACATTTTTCAGTGTTAGTTTTTGGAACCATAAGTGTAATTGATTTAGGCATGCTAACATCATTAAGCTTTTAGCTACAGTGCAAACCAAAGAAGCAGACTTCAAACACTAAACATCTCAACTCTTTAACTACATCTGAGGTAAGTAAGGAAAAAGTGTTTTCCTTATGGCTGACCTATTCCTTAAATAAACATGTACATGCTGAATTTAAACTAGTTGCCTGCCACTTTCTTGTTTTGTGGTTGAGAATATAATTGATGTCTCAGAGGAGTTGTGTGTTCATAAAAAAAACAAATGCAGATTGGTCTGGCATTAGATATGGCCTGTACAGAATAAAACAGATGCTAATAGATGAACCAGGACCTGAATGAAGAACTGACCTTTTAACCCACTCTTTTCTTCCCATAAATACTGCACCACAGGCAAAACAGTGTGGGCAATATCTCTCCTATGAAGGGCAGAAGCAGTGCTAGAGATAAGCCTCATATTCATCGGACTCAGCACTGTTTAAAAACACAACGCTGCAAAAGGGAACAGTACACAACACATTTTTGCATATGAAACGTTTTATCGGCGAGAAAACATTCAGCAGTAAAGCGGGTGTTCTTCTCTGCCCCTTCTCGCCACATGCTGGTGGTCCCTGCTAAGTATTGTGCTCCAAGGCGTCTGGAGTAGGCTGTGTTTGATAGAAGCCAATAAATTATCCAACTGTAAAAACACACTCACTCATAAAGCTCAGACCCCCAAAGCTGTCATCTAAGGCTCCAGAGCTTTTAATGCTGCCCTTATGGAAAATATGTTAAAGGAGGACATATTTTCTTTCTTATGTTTGCAGCATTAATGGAAAATTACCCTGGCCATCGTTCTTGGGGTTGACAACATTTACATTTACTTATAACGTACAGCACCAGCTGACAAGCATTTCCAGAGTGACTATAACTGATATTATTTTAACATACAATCAAGCAATTGTTAGTGAAGGGTTTTGCTCTTTGGTCCAGCAATGGAAGCTTCGCAATGCTGGGACTTAAACGACAGACCTTCTGGTAAACACTTCAGTATGTTAACTCCTGCACCACTGTAGTTCACAACACTCAGGGAATTTTTTCTCTGATTCTACCAGACCTTGAGCAACTTGTTTTTATTTTAGTGTAAATCTCACACACACACACACACACACACACACACACACACACACACACACACACACACACACACACACATCATATTTATGCAGAAATATAGAAACTTCTAAAGGGTTCACACAAGTCCTAAAAAGTAGATAAAGAGAACCCAGTTAAACAAATGAGACAAAAATATTATACTTGGTATACATGTACATACACATATTAGTGAGTGGCAAAAGTATGTGAACCTCTAGAATTAGAGGAGTTTGGACTCCACCAATCCACATTCAGACAGACTGTGTACAAATGGAGGAAAATCATTGTTACTCTCCCCAGGAGTGGCCAACCAACAAAGATCACTCTAAGAGCAAGGCGTGTAATAGTTGGCGAGGTCGCAAAGAACTGCAGGGTAACTTCTAAGCAACTGAAGGCCTCTCTCACATTGGCTAATGTTAATGTTCATGAGTCCACCATCAGAAGAACACTGAACAACAATGGTGTGCATGGCAGGGTTTCAAGGAAAAAGCCACTGCTCTCCAAAAGAACATTGCTGCTCGTCTGCAGTTTGCTAAAGATCACGTGAACAAGCCAGAAGGCTATTGGAAGAATGTTTTGTGGACACGAATGAGACAAAATAGAACTTTTTTGTTTAAAAGAAAAGCGTTAGTTGCGGAGACGAAATGCGGCATTCCAGCCATAAGAACCATTATCCCATCTGTTAAACATTTGGTGGTAGTATCATGGTTTGGGCCTCTTTGCTGCATCTGGGGCACAGGATGGCTTGCCATCATTGCTGGAACAATGAATTCGGAATTATATCAGATGATTCTAAAGGAAAATGTCAGTACATCTTGTCCATGCGAACTGAATCTCAAGATAAGTTGGGTAATCCATGCAGACAAACCAAAAACGAACCCTACGCACACAAGCTACCCTTCTCTACCCACAAAGTAATGGTAAAAACAGAATAAAGTTCATGTTTTTGAATGGCCCAAAGTTAAAATTCCTGAACCTTAATCCAATCGAAATGTTGTGGAAGGACCTGAAGCTGAGCAGATAATGTGAGGAGACCCACCAACAATCCCAGAGCTGAAGCTGGTTTCTTGTATGGAGGAATGGGCGTTAAATTCCTCCAATCCGGTGTGCAGTGACTGATCAACAGTTACAGGAAACGTTTATTTGCAGTTATGCTTTTGCACAGGGGGGGTCACCCGCAAATACTGAAAGCAAGTTCACATACTTTTGTCTCATTACAAATCGTCACCAACAAAAACACTCACGTCTCGCACCTGTGTTTTGGATGACTTTGCCAAATGACAAATGAAATTCTACCCCATTAAGCCACCAAGGTTCCAGTTGGTAGTTGGCACTTTAATCCTCCTATCAGAGTGGCCTTCCCTGCTCTCTCCTCAGCTGGCAGCTCACCTTGCCGGCAGATCCTGACCCTGATGCCACGGTGATAATTGTTCTTGCTTTGTTTGTGTGTTAGTCTCATCATCAGTCTTTTAGTTAGCCTAACTCATGCAACATGCGGGATGAAACAGAGGTAGGCGAGATACCGAGGTTAGGCAGTATATTTCAGAGATGGGTACTTAAGTCTGAGACTCGGAACCGAGTCACACTTAAATCGCTCAGAAAAGTGACTTCAGATTCGACTTGAGACTCGCCCTCAAATGACTTGAAACTCCACTCTACTATTGTTATTTTAATGTATTTCATTTGTTTTCATTTGGTGAGTTCCATGCAGTTCCCTCTCTTACCATGTACAACATAATGCATTCATGCAGCCAATACATGACAATAACAACACAGCTTTGGCGGCAAGTTCACCTGCTGGAGCTGTGCCTTACTGTTGGTTATACTGCCTACACAGAGTACCATCAAGCAAATGGCCACATGCAAAGTTTGAGGCATCAGAATTCATCAAGCATCTCAAAATGCACCCAGACAGACCAGTCATTTGGTATATTGAAAGAAGTTGAACTTGGGGTGTAGGGACAGGTAGTGACTTCATCCTAGTGCTGTCCTGCCCAACAATATCACATGATCTGTAATTTTACAAGAAATTGTCATATTTAGGGAGAAAGCACATGGTAGATGGATATGTTTCGTTCATGAATGATTCACTCTTTTCTGAACAAGTTACTATAATGAACAAATCAGACCCGAAATTAAATTCTGATAGTCTGCCACTGTCATGCACTCAGTAATACATTTTATTCCATCACTGCTGATGGACTTTATCAGAAATGGACCTAGACTGAATGACTATCATCTGCAAATCATCAAATAGCTTTTAGGGGTGGAGCTGTATATATCAAAAGAGCCAGTCATTGACTAAAATTGCAAGAACTGACTTAATCTTTCAGTCAAATTGATTCTGTGTCTTTCTACAAACAATGTTTGAATCAGCAAATTCTTCAGTCATGACCAAAATTCCCTCCCGTCTCATTCAGTCAGGCAGTGTTTGAATCAGCGCATTGCTCTCGTTCAGTGGTGCAGTTCAGTTGAATCAGTGAGTTTTTTTGCTTAAGATTCTCCCCTTAATGAGTTTCCTTTTGGCTCATTCAATACAAACTGGAGATTTCCAGGATTTCAGTGCACGTGTTAGGCTGGGTGAGGGACAAAAAGCTATAAAAGAGTTTAGCAACAATTATTAGGTACTGTACGTAGCTCATGCTGTTTTTTGTCTGTCTGAAAGGATAGTATGATCAGACTACACGTTTGCATAAAACCTCTCACTGAATCAGTCATTTAACTAAAGGGATTTAAAAATATATTTACCGTATTTTTCGGACTATAAGGCGCACTTAAAATCCTTTAATTTTCTCAAAAATCGACAGTGCGCTTTAAAATGCGGTGTGTCTAATGTATGAATTAATTCTGGTTGAGCCTTCTGACCTAGAACCGATTGTAGATGTACACACGGGCGCTCATAATCGGTCTTGGTAGGTGTTACGGAACTTACGGCAAACCGTACTGTGCCGCAGCACTTGCGGAGTAATACGGTATTGCTTCAACAGCATTAGGGTACGTTCATTCATTCTTTTATTTTCGAATATTTTCGAGCGGATTTCAACTCAGCGCTATCTCGGTCACGCTAGTACAACATGGAACCCTAGAGCAGCTGCGAGAGAATTCAACATTAACAGAATCAATGGTTACGGAAGTGGAGGAAGCAAGAAGAACCGCCCTGCGCCGCCAGGGAAAAGGCCAACTGAGCTTCCTACTGAATTTAGAAAGTTTGCGATTTCATTTACATGTGCGCCTTAATAACCACGGTACTTCTTTATTATGAAATACAAACCCTAGCAGTCAATCATTGATATTTGCGTCCTTATCCCGTGGCGCTTTATAGCCTGGAAATCGTGTAATGTTGCTTCCCAATCCCTCTCAAACGTGTAAGCATTCACGTTTTAGCGGACATTCAATTTTGGTGGAAAAACTAGCAACAAATAAATGGGTTGGGGGTAAAAAGGTTTACAAATGGGGTAATGTGCTCACATTTCTGTTACTATAAAGCAAGAAATTTTGAACAAACTTTGGTTTGGTTCATATAATTCTTTGCAATTGGCAATTTTTTGCCATTGCATGTTGTATTTAATTACATTAACTAGAAAACATTCATATTGGCACCAAACAGGGTAAAACGATGCACCCAGCAAAAAATGTGTTATAAAACATATTACAACAAAAAGTTTAGGCCCTAATTTAAAGCTGTAGATAGCAAGTAGTACTACGTACATCAACTTAAGTACGTAGTATGTAGTGTCAGAGATTTGAGATCGAATTGTAAAATGGACATGATGTATCATACAATGCTTTAATGGACTCAAATGTCAAATACACCAGAATTAACGTATTTTTTGTCTACCCATCGAATTACTGCTCTCCTCCAATTGTGCCAATTTAATTTGTTTAACATCTGTTTATAAGTATGAATGGCGTATTATAACATATTTAAATAAACATATTAATCACTGTCTGTGTTGACCAATGGAGTGGTGTACCATATCATTTTTGATAACACAGGCTAAGTATTTCATTGTGTATACCTGTTTGAGCTACTTCATTCGTCCTGTATTTTCTGCTCCTTACGCCTGTAACATTCATAGCATTTTTATCATTGCAACACAGATTGATATCAGGCAGAACTTATGAAAGGTCACTCCATAACAAAATCTAAGACGCCAAATGTCAAACGTAATAAACAAAAATGAATAAATGCTGTTGATCTGGTTCCCAAGGCCACTGTCCTGATATTAATGCCTCTATACCGAGGATGTCAAAATATGACCTGGAGGCCAGAGTCGGCCTGCAAAATGACATGAAAAAGTAAATCCAAAATAGTACATTTTAAAGCTGAGCATTTAGCTTGCAGTAGATTTGTAATGGATTTGTAGGAAAAAAAGAAATGCTGCCTGTAGTTTCCAGTGTGCGACGGTTGGCAGCTTCTTATCAAAGGTAATATATGCACTAGGAGGTAACTGACTGGGTATGGACAGGGACTTGCTGTCAGCCTAGCGACTGGTGGTGTACTATCAGTGATCAGTAGTAAATCAGTAGGGTCTTGTTGTTACTAAATTTAAATAAAAAGTCTATAACAGTGGAGGGAAAGAGTTCTGAAACTTTTATTTGCATTTTTCAGGTGTGTGTAGTAAATCACTGTAAATGGCCAGTGTAATGAGTGTTGTTATTGAAACAGTAAATTTTAATTTGAGCTAAATGACTTGAATTGTGCCAGACAGAAGCACATGTGTATTTTGAGGAGAGGCTTCTGTCTGGCCACTCTGCCATAACACCCAGATTGGTGGAGTGTTGCAGTGATGGTTGACCTTCTGGATGTTTCTCCCATCTGCACACAGAATCTGTGTTTTGGGGCTCACCAGAGTGACAAGTGGGTTCTTGGTGATCTCTCTTACCAAGGCCCTTCTCCCCAGTTACATAGTTTGGTGGGAGGCCAGCTCTAAGAATATCCCTGGTTGTTCCAAACTTCTTCCAAATCCGAGTTATGGAGGCTAATGCACTCTTGGGTGCTGTCAGTGCAGCAGAACTTTTTGTAGCCTTCTCCAGATCTGGACCTCCACACAATCCTGTCTCTGAGCTCTACAGGCAGTTCTTTCCTGCTCATGGCTGGGTTTTTGCTCTGACATGCATTGTTATATGCACTGTGAGACCTTACATAGACAGGTGTGTGCCTTTTGAAATCATGTCCAATCAACTGAATTTATCACAGGTGGACTCCAGTCAAGTTATAGAAACATCTCCAAGAGAAATGGGAGGTCCCCAGAGCTAAATTTCAAGTGTCATATCAAAGGGTCTGAATACTTATGTCCATGCAAAATTTTAGTTTTAATAAATTTGCAAAAAAATCTAAAATTATGTTTTCACTTTCTCATTATGGGGTACTGGGTGCAGAATGATAGGGGGCAGCTTTAGCACAAGTCCTTAGTATAACAAAATGTGAAAAAAAAGTGAAAGGGTCTGAAGACTATCTGAATGCACTGTATATGGTGAAATGTTGGATGTTCGCCTTTATCTATGAATGCATATATAATTTAATTATATAATGAAACAGACGCAACTAATAAAAATAAAAATGCAGTTTTCATTACAGTTCACATTACGTTACCTTTCTTTCTATAACACTTTAGGCTTCTTTGTTCTCAGTACCTCAATACTCCCACCCCATTTCCTTCACTAATTACATCAATTGCTTGCATTATGCTTCAACAAAGCTCCGATTTTTTACACTGTTTTTCCTCCAACAGTGCTATATTGTCCTTGAGAAATGTTTACTGTTCCTGCAGATTTTTCCAATCTGGCAACCCAGGTCCTACCAGCTTTACTTATGTATTTTATGGAGCGTGACATATGAGTAATTATGAATAGACATGTATGTATGGTAAACTGTGGGTTGCCGTCTTTCTTGCTTTCAAACTCAAATCTGTATGGGCTTTTATATTAGATTGATTGCTGTGGACAATCACAGGACACACTTTGCTCCGTTCCTTTATAAAATACTTATATTGGCCGTGAAAGGCATGACGGAGGTCCTGCTGGCCCGCAACAAAGCAGCTTTTAGGCTGTATTACAATCATAATCAACCGGGAGCAGAGCAGAAGCAGGGAGGCTATGGCAGGACCCTCCAGGACAGCTCACTCGTTTAGAATATCTTGAATGGGATAAAATAAGAACTCAGTGACGGACAATAGAGGTACAGTGGCAGTGTAGCGCTGGATTCAATACGCTTAAGAAACTGAGCTTGGTGTGACCAGTCTCAGGCTTGAAGTTGTCAGAGAAAGAAGTGCATTTGGCTTGATGATAGAATTGGAAAACCATACACAAAAAAGACTTGACCATCTGCAGTCCTCAAACAGCCCAAATGATGATTAAATCAAGTGCAACTATAACTTACATATATTATTCTACATTAATATTTACACTCTAGATTTGTTTTGACTGCTTACACTAGGGACCTAGCACAGATGTGTCAAAGTGAATCAGCAAGATAGATTTTTCTGAAAAGTATTAATTAATTCAAAAGAGGTGTTTGTTTACAAACGGACGACTCTAGCAGTGAAATATGCCAAGGCTGCATAGGATATAAATGGAAACACGTTTAACAGCATCCGTAATATCTATAGGGTCAGTGTTTGGTGTGGTGGGAGTAGCACAAGACCAACATGAAAATCACAAACAAAAAACACTGAAAATTGACATAACTGACTCGAACAAACTAAACAGAAAAAACTGCACTTTAAAAAATGTTACACAAACTCTTACTGACAAAAAAATAACGCACCAAGAAGTTATTGCTGGGATTTACATTTACATTTACAGCATTTAGCAGACGCCCTTATGCAGAGCGACTTACAATTGATACAGTCTTACAATTCAAGCAATTGTGGGTTAAGGGCCTTGCTCAAGGACCCAACAGTGGCAGCTTGGCAGAGATGGGATTTGAACCATGGACCTTCTGGTCCATAGTCCATAGTCCAGTACCTTACCTGCTAGGCTACCACAGTCCCTAATTATGACATATGTAAGTGATTACAACATTAGAGCGAAAGGGTTAGTTTATTGGTGAAAACTGTACCACTGAAAGGATCTTGTAGTACCCTGTTGGGCCGCCTCTAGCCTGGATACAACCCATGTCAGTGTGGGTTTACTCCAGGTACTCCAGTTTCCCCCAATGACATGCATTAGGTTAATTCATTAACCAACCTGTGCATGCATGACTAGTTTCAAGGTAACATTGTGTATCGATGTCAGATTGTGTCTGTTGTAGGGTTGGGACTGTGGTAGCCTAGCGGGTAAGGTATTGGACTATGGACCAGAAGGTCCAGGGTTCAAATCCCACCTCTGCCAAGCTGCAGAGTTGCTCTGGATAAGGGCGTCTGCAAAATGCTGTAAATGTCAATGTAAATGTTGTAAAATAGTCATTGATGCTGAAAGCATGGTTAAACAATCCAACTAAATAAATGAATAAGTAAATATTATTGCATCAAATTTAGATTTTTGTTGTATTTGCTTTTATTAATGTTTATCCAATCTGCATTTTTGTATTTGTAAAAATATTTTATTCTTTATTGTATTTAAAAAATCATTATCAATTCATGGAAAGATGGGCACATATTTTATTCAATTCAGAGATATTTAATCCCACATAAACCATAATTCTGGTCTGTTTCATTAATGTACCTGTTACCTCGAAAATATTGGCTTGACATCTGTACTGGCAAATAATCAATTTTAAATTGCTCAGACCAGCATCAGGAAAATAAAAATGGATTTGGATATCAGTAGTGGAAACATAACATCGCGAATATCCACATTAATTATTATATTTTCTTGATTTCAGTTGCTCTGTCTGTAAAAATATTGTTATAAACACATTTTTCCACTGCACAACTGCACAAGAGAAAAAAATTTCAACCAGAAGAATTCTAGACCTAGTTTCCATTTTCCATAAAAAAAGTATGATTAAAAGAGTCCAATGTAATTAATGGAAAAGAAAACATTGTTAGTCATCTTTCCAAGCAAAATAATCTTATATGTACAGACAGAAACATCGCACAAGCAAATCAGAGAATTATGTTTACTTGTTTTTTTTTAACTGCATATTATGCCATTGATTGCTTAACCAGTTCACAACAAAAAGGCTGCTGGCCCTTTCCTTCAATACTACGCCAGGGGTCAGCGGAAAAAGCACAGCTCTGTTAACAACAAGTGCTCCACTACTCTATAGAGTGGAAAAAGCCCAAAGAATCAAACTTCAAACAGAAAAACACTTTTAATGATGGCAAAGAAAATTCAAGCTGTTAAACACGACTCAGATGATTGACCTTCAGTTTCTATTCAAAACACAATTTCTCTCATAGGAACAGTGATGAATGACTTTGCAAATAAAATGCAATGACATTGGGGTGGAATTTCCCAGACGTTTGATTTATGGCCCATAGAGCATCTGAAATCTTATGGGCTCATCCACCAGGCCTTCCAAAATGTTTTCGTCATCTTTCCATATGGCCTTTGTGCCCTATCACTATAAGGTACGTGTAAATCTAGCTCTACGGTGATTTTTGTGGACACTTATATGCTTCTGCAGCTCCCACACTTGCTGGTGTTTAACATTTGTGAACACTGAAATTCCCACAACTATGGTGTGCTTAATGAAATCATGACAACTGATCTTGCTCTCTCTAGTATTGATGAACATTGTATTTGTGTGTATGATACTGATACATGAATGAAGGTATTATAACTGTTTAGTAGGACGTTATATGCTTGCAGTGGAATAATTTGTCCACCTGTTGTAGTTGTTTTGCTTTGACTTTACTTTTCTTGAAGAATGACCCTCATATTTGGCAGGCAAGTAACTGCTTGGCACACAGGACTTCTTTTAGTTCCTAGAATGAAAAAAGTCAGAGCCGGGGGGAAAGGCTTTCTCATACATGGCCCCCCAACTATGGAATAAACTTCCCACTTTCGTTCGAGACTCAGACACCCTCCAAAGTTTTAAGTCTAGGCTAAAGACATACTTATTTACACAGGCTTTTGACTAGATTTAGACCAGAATCATGGCTTGGGTCACTGGGGCCAGAGCCTGGAGTCATGTCTGGCCTGCCTGCCTCGTCCGCTAGCCGGGAGTGTCGGGTGGGCGGTCTGGCTGAACTGGGCTTCGGTCCTCGTGATCTTGACTCGAGCATCCTTGCCTTAGAATGAGGGCAGAGCTGGGGGTTCATAGTCAAAGAGTCTTATGGCGATCAGAGACGTTGGGTTGCTGTCTTCTGCCTCCCGTGGGGTTGCCAATGTCTCATGTGATCCCTCTTGGCTGAGTTTCCTACCAGTTCTCCTCTTTCTAGCTATGCTGCTATACCTAATGCTACCGGGGTCTCATGCTACACTTGGCATCAGTGATTGACATGGCATCAGTGACTGTTAATAAACACTGTGCTCTTAATCCATAACTAATTACATTTTCTGTTTTCTCTCCGAGGAGGTTGGGTCCCTTTTTAAGTCTTGGTCCTCCCAAGGTTTCTTCCTCATAACACTCGGAGTTTTTTCTTGCCACTGTCGCCCCTAGGCTTGCTCAGTTTGGGATTGGACGCAGTTATTAGGAGATAATCTAAACTTGTAAAGTTGCTTTGAGACAATGCTCCATTGTAAAAAGCGCTATATAAATAAATATGACTTGACACAAAAACCTTACTTATTTCAGACTAAATTATTTTGACAGTGTCACAACAACACAATCATGGTTTTCTACTTTCCAGTTTACTGTACACACTGCAGCAATCTGGCAAAAAAAAAAACACATCACTTAACGCAATACCCAAAAGCTTACAGCATGTTTTATTAGTACACTGTAATGTGCTACTGAGATGAACATCACTATGGTTCTACATACTAAATGTTTTACTGACAAACTAAGGCTTTTTTTAATAATGACTTACGTTCCAGTCAGCTAGTGAGTGGGAGGGAAGTGGTAGAAACGTATATTTAACAAAGATATTCTGGATTCTAAATGCTGCATTTAGACTGAGGATCTGTTGAAAACGGCACCCCATACATAAGCAAATAAAGCCATTCAATATCTGAGCTTTCACCTGATTAGAGAAATAATGTACAAACCCTGCATTAAGGAACACTGAAAATGCTAATTTCCTCCCACTTTCAGATGAAAATGTAAAAAGGGTAAGCACATGAAAAAGCCAGAGGTTTCCTCTCCTCTCCCGATGAAAGTGCAGATGAAATTTGAAGTCTGTGCTCCAACTCTATTACGTCCTCCATGGAGAGCGAAGAACAGGACATGTGAGAGTCAGTGCAAAACGTGTGGCTCCATTCAGCAGATTATCAGACCAAAGTATCAAATTAGGAAAATGAAGGTTACAAGACAAAGAAGGCAGGAGAGTGAATGGATTGGCGAAGGCACTGAAAGGATTGATTGAAAATGGAAACAGGAGGCGGCAAAGCACAAGCGTGTTTCAAGCAATCTTCATAATCGATCGAGCGAAGAGCAAATCAGAAGTCATTAGTCATATTAAGGCAGAGCTCAGAGATTGGCCTGAATAGCAGAAGTACATGGAGATTGATTTCTGTCTCTATCTTTTATTTCCATGTTCATGCCACACCCACATCTCATTGACAAGCCGGGCTGGAGTATGCCGAGTATGCTTTGCTTTTTTCTCTTTGCAGCTTTAAAACAAAAACCGATGCCATTTTGTTCAGAAGTACAAACAAAAAGGACACAAACAAGCAAACTAGCTCTGCTGCACATTATAGCCCCAAAAAGCAGTATGTAAATACACCCAATTAACACCGTGCCACACCGAGTCACTACGCATCAATACCCACCCTGACGTTTTTCGCAAAGGAAGCAGCCATATATCCCTGCGCATGAGCAAATTCAAATGCCCCGAATCAACAAAATCAATTAAACTCATTTTTCCAATCCATCAAGGCGCCCAAGATATGAAACTAAAAAGCCATGGTGCAGACAGGAAGGTTCAGACTATAGTCTCTCTTCCTTTTATTCATTGTCACAACACATTCTCTTTGTCTGCTGTCTCACCGCCCCCCAGTCTGTCCTGTCTCCCTCGCATGCACTCTCTCTCTCACACCACACACACACACCAACGTCTGCACACTTTACAAAAGTACATACATTAAACCAGCTGTACAAGCACTCTGAATGGGACAACATGACTCCCCTGATGTTTTGCAGAGTTCTTGCACTGAACCTGCCTATCAATGCAGAACAATCTGATAACACTAAAGATGAGCATGAGTCATCAACGTGTCAGTATATTCATTTCATTAGATAATTCTGAATCACATTAGACAGAAATCTAGGTCTAAATATTTTTGGATTTTATTTCAATATATATATTACAAAAGAAAAAAAAAAACATATGCAGTGTCCCTTAGTTAGTTCCTTTGACGTTTATTTTTCATTGCAGACAGTATGAACCGAAGATATTTCATGTTTTTGTCTCGTCAAACTTCATTTCATTTTGTTAACAAAACATCCTAGGGTTACCTTGTCTAGGGGAAAGCCGTAACACTTAAGAGGATGGTATGACAGACCTGATACTTTGATTGACAGAAGCCAAAACTGCATTAATATCTACAACAACAAATGTATTGAGTATTACAAACAACAAAGAAGGTCAGCCAGATGAAAAAATCCGCCTCCTGTTTGAGGATCCACATGATTGATTTGCTGTTGAAAGCTGTTAAAAGACAAATTTTTTGATTTCCTATATTACAATTTATTTATTATAATGTTTAAAAGAGCTGGTTCTTTGAAGCCAATACAAGGTTTTTACTTTGACGGATGGATCGCGTGATGTAAACACAGAGAACTGCAATCGCATTTTTTCAGGCCTAAGTGTGCTTTGGATGGAAAGCCATCCTCCACTACTGGCCTAGGTAGGGGATTACTGATACAGTGTGATCAGGTAATTATCCCCTGACCGACCTCCACTTTCTTAACACAGCCAATCGTGTCTACACAGCACCGCCAGGACTCAAACCCAGGTCCCTGCAGTGATGGGTATTAAACTGCTGTGCCACTCAAGCGTTCGTCCACTTTTTAATGGATTATCCAAAGCAAAAAGTTTGCAGGTCACAGAGTTAGTTTCTTAATGCAGTTAAAACAGCGGAACCTAAAATATGAAGGCTAACAGCCTACAATCTCTGTGTGTTCAAAGATATATATTTTTGCAGCTGTTGAATCCTCATTATTAACCTCATGGGTTAATTTTTTTTGCAAAAATAAGTGGAAAAAAACAATTGTATGCACATGACAGAGTTTAAATATCGAGGAATTCGTAATTAATTTTTGGATTAAGTTTTTTAGTTACCGTATTTTCCTCGGGGCTATAAAGCGCACCGGGTTATAAGGCACAATATCAATGATCGACTGCTAACGGGTATATTTTCATACAAAAAGCGCACCGGGTTATAAGGCGCATTAAATGAAACAAAACTCTTAAGTTCCGTCGGAAGCTCAGTTTGGTCTTTACCTGGCGCAGGGCGTCTTCTTGCTTCCTCCACTTCCGTATCATTGATTCTTTAATGTTGAATTCTCTGGCAGCTGCTCTATGTCCATGTTGTACTGCGTGACTGATAGCGTTGAGTTTGAAATCTGCTTCGAAAATGAATGAATGAATGAATGCACGTACCCTAATGCTGAAGCACATACCGTATTACTCCGCTATGCTGCGCACTACGGTGAGCTTCGTAACTTACCAAGGCCATGCTAAAACATTTTGACAGATTTATGAGCGCCGTGTACCATCTACAATCGGATCTAGGTCAGAAGGCTCAACCAGAATTAATTCCTACATTAGACGCACCGCATTTTAAGGCGCACTTTCGATTTTTGAGAAAATTAAAGGATTTTAAGTGCGCCTTATGGTCCGAAAAATACGGTACAAATAATACTTTTTAAGTTCTGACTACTCAAAATACAAAGTAGTTTAAATGCTCATCACTTATTCTTTGTTTCATTCATTGGAAGGGTTTCATGCACATAAGGGACACATATGCATAAGAGTATGCATGGAGACAGACAAATAATCCATGCACATTCAAGAATCCGCCGTATGCCTGGTATTTCACAATAGCTGTAGACTACAATGTTTCGTATTCTCCTAATCTAAATGTCAGCACATATTCCTGGTTTGTATTTAGCACATGTCGGTGTTGGAGTAGTTGCTTTGCTTACTCGTGCAGGCAAAGAAATATTGATGAGAGGCAAGCAGTGAATGTTTATTTTTTACACTGCCATACATTTACTGATTAAAACTTAATATGTTGTTTATGTCTTTTTCATGAGGAATGCCCTGTGCCTTAGGGGGGTCTCGACCACTGTAGACCCCTACATTTGAGCTGTGTCTACAGACGCCCACAAGATGAGCTCTCACTGAACTCTCAGTGACTTCTCCTCCTCCTCCTCCTCCCAGTTCCTCATGCACAAACACCAAATTAATTCCCTTGGTATTGCTTTATCTGTGAAAAGGCAGTGGGGTGCAGCTTTACCCCAACCAGGCTTTTGGCACGCAAGTATTGTGCCATCACAAAGCCGGTCTGGCAGATAAAAATCATGATTTACAAAACCAGGCCATAACAGAATTTCAAAATCTGCTCGATGGCAATGTTTCCTAAGCAGGAGATGATACTTATCATGCGATACATAAAGGTGATGGCATCGCTTAGTCCAATAAATACGTGGATGCCGGGATCTGTACCTTCTCTCTTCTCCTTGACGAAAGGCAGCACAGACCATTTCTTGTCGATTCGCTGTGTAAAATTGTTTACTCCGTGACCACCCATGTACTACATTTTCCATGAATACTGCAAGCATGCTTCAGAAATTATTCCGTTCCTGCTTTTGCCTTTCAAAGTAAAGTACATATGCTAAGCATTTTGTGAGACCAACCTCATTTTCTCCACAAATCAACCTTGGCGTTATTTTTCCCAGAAGACTAGTTAGAATCAGCGTTTGATCCTGGAGAGAATACATTTGGACCAACAATAAGAAAATGTGCTTAGAGGGCAGCAATAGCGGGAGCCATAGCAGTAATGTAATCATTACTTGAACCCATCACTGAGACCAATAAAAGTACCAGCCACTACAAGAGATTCAGCCGAGTCAGCAGCCAATATTCCAGCCACAAAAGCAAAACATTTTTCAACATTATTTCAGAAAGACATCAATCCTTGCAATTAATGAGGGTCGATTACAAACTACAGAACACACAGGAATTAATCTGGGCTTAGCTAATAGTTTTGAGTTGCATGCACTTTTTATAAAGAACCTCCCATGCAGATTTGGATGTGAGCCAAATATAATGACTTATACACTATTTCTGTGTAAGTTATCAAGCATAACACTATTTCTGTCTTTTCCATTTTTTCTACCCAGTATGGACTGGAATACAGATTATTTTCAGTTTATATTACACACAATGTTTGCACATCACAGGATATTAAATGTTGTGTGAGTTCCATTAAAATAAATGCTTTGCGAATAAAAAAAATTACAGAATATCTGCCGGATATCTACAGGATATTTAATATATTCGATTAACAACTTAGAATTTGTGTTAATAAATATGTACCCTGCAATGTAGACTTCTGTGGCTTTTTCGTAATTTGAATAAATATATGCTTGGTGTGTATAACATGTCTATATACTTTATTTAGGCATAGCATGGGGGCTCTGAGAAGAAGAATATTTACTCTTGTTAATTAGAAATAACACGGATTTATTGCTACAAACAAACCTCGTTAAGAAATAACGTTGACCTCTTGGGCTAAACCCAATTTAATAGTACACTGATTAAAAAGTATCTAGCCAAATTATCATATCAATTCATGATATCAGCATACATTAATACTATGCTGACATCACTATAAAGTACATGTGATTTTAAATATACAAGAACCAGATAGGGATTTTACAGCTTAAAAAAATAAATAAATAAAGGATATTGGTGTCCTGATATCCAAAATATTTGTTATCTGAACCACTTCCTCAAGCGAGGTACATGCAAATAAAGGAGTCTGACTGCACACATTGTTTCTCGACTAAGAAAATTCTTGTTTGAAGCCTCTTTGTATTGTAGCGTTGTATCTTTGTTTGTTTCAAAGCTTTATCACCCTGCGAAAGCATTTAATAGCTCTTAAAAGAACTAGAAAGGATTTAGGCTTCAGATAAGAGCTACCAATGGGAAGCTGTCTAACTGAAATTAACTACAGCATTACAGTAATTTAGATTACAAAAATGAGATAATTTACTTAAACAGACATAAGGCTGCTGTAGAACCACAAGAACAGATATTGACATAAATTGCTATAATAACATTGAAATTAATTGAATATGGCCTGCATGACGGATATCCAGGGCATGTCAGGAGCTTCAGAGGATGCCACGAACACTCGTATACAGGCAGGTGGCGCCATTGTTAGAACTGGTTCAGGTCCGTCTGTTTTTGAACTCTAATGAATGCATTTGTAACATTATTAAGTCTTTTGCCATTTTACAAAAAAGGTGTGTGTGTGAGAGTGTCATGTCTACCAGTGTTAAAATAAATCATAGCTCAAGGTCTGTTCCACCAGCTCTGAAAGACTACTGATTGAGAGGGCACGGCTATTGATTAATGGCTAGTGATGAAATGCTCTCGCCTTGACCTCACACCAAATATTATAAATTAGTACTATTTTATACACTAAGATGTGTTTTCAGTAGTCCATAAAAATACCCATATAGAAACAGAAGAAATGAAAAACACACATGTTTGGAGGCTGTGCTCCAGGAAAAAAAAGAAGAAAAAAAACAATTAGTAAGCACTTGAAAGGTCAGAGAACGGCGTAAAGAACTGGGTAACAGATTGCACAAGTGAGAAAGAAAAAACAGCCTCTATAAAAGGAATGACTTCACAATGTAATATCCATTGTAACACTGTCACAAGCTCTACTGAATTAGTAGACTCAGAAGACTCAGATTGTTGTTCTCCGCATGTTACAGTTCACTCAAGTGGAAATATGCCCTCTGTGTGACACTTGAGAGGTCAATCTTAGCATTTCGAGAAGCTTATAGAGTGTTGGCATACTCAGTGGAGGTTTAAAAAAAATGAGCGCCAACTGAAAGCGTTTAAATGCAGGGAGATGTCCCAGCAGAGGCTGTGCTATCTGTGCTGTCATTAAAAAATTATGCCGCTCCTGCTCCTGAAGCAGGTCATCTGCAGGTTACAGGACCAGTTCACCGCTGGAGCAAGCCGTCCTCCAACACACCGGCGTCAGGTCTGAAATGCTGTGTAACCACTTCCTAGCAGATCCCAGTGGACGCAGTCACATTACGGTCACTGCACAGTGTCTCCTCACAATAATAGTCCACTGGCAGCTTTTTTTCAGGCTCTGCAAAGAGCAGGGGGTCCTCAGATGGTCAATGGCAAAGTAAAATGTACCATTCAATTATTTTCTAATGTAATTACACATTTAATAAATTAGCTCTCGTAATAACACGCAACTCATTTATATCTTCTTGTCCTTATTCAAGATGTTAAGTCAACTTATGGGCACGCTTTATTGTGCACAATTAGCCCTGCACTGTACATAATTGATATGGTATAAAGAAAACCTATATCAGCCATAAAGCACACATCGCATTATTTCTGTCAGGATCGAGAATCTAACACAAAGCTGCAGGGAAGAAATACTGCAATTATATAGTAGAGCAACACTGACTATTTTTTTCTCTACAGAACTTCAGAAATTGTCTGAAATATTTCTGCCAACTCTAGCTTGTCTGTAGTAGCTGCATATGGCAAATAAATCCTGACCTATATATACCAGACCCAATTGCAAATTGTAGAATCATTACAGGCCTACACAGAGGCCTACACCCTAATCTCCCTCTCTTTGTCCCTCTTTCTGCCTCACCCACATAGTAACGCAGTCACAGTGGTGTATTCGTATTGCCCAGGCCCTCTTCTTAGTGTGGTCAGGTATGCCATGATGCTGCAAGAGCAGCAGTCTGGAAAGACACAGCAAGTGATTTGGTGTATCTTGGAGGAAAGATATTCTACGGTCCATTGTGCTCAGAAGTGGGATATTTCTGACTCAGTACTCCTGACTTTCAAGCTAAATGCATTGCTATGCTTCTCAACCCTTTATCTGCCCACCTAAAGCATCAAGAGCTTGCCTGAATTTCCAACTTGGAATTTCAACTCGTGAAACTTTTCCATGTCAGAGATCTTGCTTTCAGAGTTCTATGTACAATGGGCAAACTTTTACCCCTCAGCCTGGTAGGTGTTTGTGTGAAAGACTGAAAGTAGACGCATTGCTCGTTTTATGACTGAACAAATGAGAACTATGGTAATCTTGTAATAAGATTTACTCACTTTTTTATTAACAATAATTTAATCTTAACAATAATGCATATACAGTAATTCCAGTTGCCAGATCCCAATATAGACATAAGCATGGGGTCTATGGGAAAAAAAAGTCCAGAGAAGTCCAGAGACCAAAGAAGCAAGAATAAGAAGACCTGCCAACCGTGTTTAATTCCGCTAACCACTCCTGCGACAACTGATTTAAATTGGGGAGTGCGAATGCATGCATGCTCAAAGTCCGATTTGTGAGCTAAAATCCAGCTCTTTATCAGATTTCTTAATCTTGATTTCTAGATCGGAGTATGCTGTATACATGAGTACTTGAATAATCAGATAACTTCAGAAATCCGACTATGATCTGATTATTAAGTGCATGTCAATGCACTCACTGTCATCTCCAAGAAAGCAGTCTGATGATGGTGATTTGAGCTTTGTGACATGGCCCACAGAAGATAGGTCCACTGTGGTCAAAAAGGGATGGGCATGGTCACCAACAATGCTCATTTGGTAATAAGGAAGGATGGATCCATGCTTTCGTGTTGTTTATGCCAAATTCTGACTCTACCATCCAAATGACGCAGCAGACATCGACACTAATCAGACCAACCAACATTTTTTCAATTGTCTATTGTCCAATTTTGGTGCCTGTTCTTAGCTAACACTACGTGTGTGGTCTTCTGCTGCATGGTGTATTCAGAGATGCTCTCCTGCATACCTCGGTTGTAACGAGTGGTTATTTGAATTACTGTTGCCTTTCTATCAGCTTGAACCAATCTGGCCATTCTCATCTGACCTCTGGCATCAACAAGGCATCACCCAAAGACCTGCTGCTTTTTTCGACCATTCTTTATAAACCCTATAGAGGGCTATGCATGAAAATCCCAGTAGATCAGCATTTTGTAGAATACCCAGACCAAAGTCACTTAAAGCATCTTTCTTTTCCATTCTGATGTTTGGCAGGCCATCTTGGCTTATGGTTATTGGCTGATTAGATCTGTATTAACGAGCAGTTGAACAGGTGTACCTAAAATGACCAGTGAGGGTACTGTATTGTATATCGTGTGTGTGTGTGTGTGTGTGTGTGTATACATATGTATGTCTTTCTCTTTTAACCAGTACTAAGGTTATAAGGGATTTCATTTCTCTTAGTGCACTGCCCTAAGGAGAAACACACAGCCACACACACACACACAAACTTGCTGAGATGTAGAACACGGGCTACTGAACTACATCATTGCTTCATTTGTATCAAACTCAAGTGCACTGAAGTCATTTATCTATATAGAGAGTGTGTGTGTGATGAGTAATGTATTGAGCACTGTGGATATATTTTTGTACAATATTCCATAAGGCTATATTGCCAGTGTTATCGTACAACGATATTGTACTTGGTAACAAAATACACTTCAGCATTTAGGTTAATAAAACCACAAAGGAACATCTAAAATCAAAAGAAAAAAGAAACAGGTTATGTTTGCCTCATTATTTGTTTTGTATACATAGAGTTTTTTGGAAGAAAAAAAACTCAATATACAGAACTCACCTTTTACCATGTGATACAATTTTAAGTCACTTTTTTAAATTTCCATTTTAGTCATTTAGCAGACGCCCTTATCCAGAGCGACTTACAACTGATACAGTCTTATAATTCAAGCAATTGTGGGTCAAGGGCCTTGCTCAAGGGCCCAACTGTGGCTACTTAGCAGAAGTGGGATTTGAAACCTGGACCTTCTGGCCCATAGTCCAGCACTTTAACTACTAAGCCACCACAGTGATTTAATGCAACCACAGCAACAGGGAAGCAACTCTAAGGCTTTAAATTCATTGCTAGGCTCCTTAAAAGACAGGATATTATAGCCAGCGCACTATTGGTGACAGGGGGCTGAAGAGGAGGAGTATAGAAGTAATCATCCTGCTGTATTTAGAAATGATGACCGTTATAGATCATGCTGGCACACACGCAGCCTGACACAAGTGTGTAATGTCAGGAGGGCTTGACACATTTCCCTCCCTTTTACAAATAGGCCAATCAATAAAGTATCACTTTAGGCCCTGTTTCTTCTTGAGGCTCCTCACTCAGCACACCGTGACCATGTGTATGAAGGAAGATGATTTCTTTACACAAAGAGCTACAGTGTGCAACTGAGAATTCCCTACCACCAATCTTTCTTTTTTTATTTCTCTCTAACCTTATCTCTCTTCTTCCAAGGTGTACACCTATTCACTTTTTTCTCGCTTTACCCTCTGCACCCCCAGAAGGATGCATTAACAGGTTCTCATTTACCTGGAACTCAGTTCTGGACTCAGCTAGAGGCGGGGCCATGTGAAAGCCCAAAAGGCCATCATCTACTTTATTAAAGTGGAAAAATGAACTAATTACAAGCCACATAAGCAGAGAGGAAGGAGGAGGGGGGTGTGGATGTTTTCGGTGGAGTGTTTGGCCTTCGGAGAGACAGCTTATAAAACAACAGTGTAATGCACTGCTGAAAGCACCGCTGCATTAACACACACTAAGTACCGCTGTGAGCAGTGGCACCTTCACCCAGCGCTATTGTAGCGGATGGATGTGTGCGTGCGTGTCATTGTGAGGACCAAACGTCCCCAAAAGGATAGAAAGATCTGCTATGTTTTTGCTTTAAAAGTTGCTTTACCACACATTTTGCTGGTAGGAAAATGTTTTTATTTTTAATCATAAACTTTCTTTTGGAAAGCCAAAAGAGCCAAAATATTTGCTGTTTGCTACTGAAGTCAAAGTTAGGGTTAGGTGGAGATGTAGCATTAACTAGGGCAATTCCCAAAACTCGTTTACAGAGAGAGAGAGAGAGAGAGAGAGAGAGAGAGAGAGAGAGAGAGAGAGAGAGAGAGAGAGAGAGAGAGAGAGAGAGAGAGAGAGAGAGAGAGTGTATGTTTGTACCTTGTCTTGCCATACTTGTGAGAGGACCAAATGGCCCGATGATCAAAGGGAAACATGGAATTTTGACTATGAATTTGATTGATTTTGAATTTCTTTAACTTCATTTTATTTCTTAATTTTTTTTTTTTTACAAAAATGGCAAGTCTTATTTGAAAAACCAAAAGAGCCAAACGACTCGCTTTAGGTTACTGAGATTAGAGTTAGTGAAAGGTGTAGGTGTAGCATTAATTAGCTGCAGTAGTCCATCATTGTCATTCATGTCAATGGAAAGTCCTCACAAGGGTAGCAACACAAACGTGGGTGTGTGTGTAAATGGAGTGCACTGAAAGTAACCGAGAGGAAAAATAACTGGTAGGGGAAGGTATGAGTCATAGAGACACACATATGGACACTGAGAAAATCAGAAAAACAGATGAACAAAACAAAAGCACGGAAGGAAACAAATGTTATTTTGACATCTCTTTTCATTAATGCATTAATGAACTGTTTTGCTCTAGAACAAAAACTGTTTGCTCTATGAAATTATGTGAAACACAATTTGGCATGCATAAAACTCTGGGCACCGTTTCAGATCATTCACTAGAGTTGTTTTGTAAGGTCCCACATTTGAACTGACTTGGTAGGCCTTAATTCAGGTAAGTCAGATAGCGACAATTCTAGGGTTTAGTGAATTCTGTAATCCTTCTCTCATATCTTAACATTTTCTGAGTGTCATGAGTCATGAGAAGATATGAGAAGATATGGAAGACAAATATATTCTTAGATAAAGGTGATTGCAGACTGGTCAGGAATGCCACATAAAGTACACTGGATTAAATACTTACCAACTGTGATCAAAAATAATGCCTGCCTAATATATATACACAGTCAAGTCAATGCCAATTTAGCATTTAGAGTAACCAATTAACCCAACACGCATGTCTTTGGAATTTGGCAGGAAACCAGAGTATCCGGAGTAAACCCATGTGGATATGCAGGAGGACATGCAGACTCCACACAGAAAGGCCGCTCCACCCTGGGACTGAACCCAGGACCTTCTTGCTGTGAGGCAGCAGTGCTGCCCACCAAGCATGCAATCTGGTAAATCTGGTAAAAAATATCATGTCACAATTTTAGGCTGTATCTAGAGCCACAATATTCTCAATTTTTTCAAGTTGTTTTTTCAGACTCAGTCGGAACTGAACTAAGCAAACAAACTAATTGCCCTAATAAAAATATTTCTACACTAAAGTACAGAAAGAACTGAGACCACTTACACAAATACTACCTCTTTTAAACAAACATTAATAAATGAGAAAATACACTTCCAAATAAAATATAAACCATTTCAAATATCAAGATACAGGCAAATAACAGCATACATTTATATTTTAAAATGTCACATGTTGTGCAGACAGAACATAAATCACTAGTAGTGAATTTTGGCTTCAATCATCCCTCTGCATTTTGAGAAAAAGCACTAGAAAGTGCTAGAAAGTGTAACTTACAAGGATCAGCTAACCATAGAAGTCACTTAAAGAGCTTGTTATTTTGTTGGGTATCATATCCTTGGCCAGCTAAAATGTCATACCAATAATATACCAATGTCATACCATCTTCCAAATGCCTTTGTTATTGCTGTTTGACTAAATATTGTTGCTGGCTGTCAAACTGGTGCACCTTGGTTACAGTGTTTTCTTTGGGTGCTTCTTTTTAGTGTTGAACACGTTCAGTGTTTTCCATCAGACCTGAATCTTGTCTTTGTATATTTTGCAAACAACTGGCGTTTGTGTTTTGTCTCTGGTGTAAAATCCAAACCAGTTCCATATACAGTGGGGCAAAAAAGTATTTAGTCAGCCACTGATTGTGCAAGTTCTCCTATTTAGAAAGATGAGAGAGGTCTGTAATTTTCATCATAGGTACACTTCAACTATGAGAGACAAAATGAGAGAAAAAATCCAGGAAATCACATTGTAGGATTTTTAAAGAATTTAATTGTAAATCATGGTAGAAAATAAGTATTTGGTCACCCACAAACAAGCAAGATTTCTGACTCTCACAGAAGCTCTTCTGTCCTCCACTGTTTGACCTCGTTATCTGTATAAAAGACACCTGTCCACAGCCTCAAACAGTCAGACTCCAAACTTTATAAGTAGGAGAACTTACACAATCAGTGGCTGACTAAATACTTTTTTGCCCCACTGTAACTGCTGATGAATGTTTTCGGTCACCAACTCCTAACCGTCCTCAGTCATGACCAAATAAACAAATTCTAATGACCTGCCCATGGGGGTCTATTACTGGATTAATCGTGTGTGTGAGGGAAAAGGGAGCTGGACTTGTAATTAGAATACTGGCTGGATGTTAAAACACCTTGGGACGCCAAGTCAGCATTTTCAGAGCCAGCAATGAAATGTGTTTAATATGACAGTTCTCCGGATCTCTCTGTTAATTGTGGCAAAAATAATCATATCATACATCCCTAGTACCAGTATGCTGTCATTCTGGACAACTGGCAATACATGCTATAGTAACAACAATGTCAAGATGTATGAAAATCGGTTTGTAAGTACATCTCTCAAATATGAGTTGGTGGCTCAGTGGGTAGCACAGTCGCCTCAAAGCAAGAAGGTACTGGGTTCAATCCCAGGTGGAGCGGTCTAGGTACTTTCTGTGTACAATCTGCATGTCCTCCCCCTGTCTGCGTGGGTTTACTCCGGGTACTCCGGTTTCCTCCCACAGTCCAAAGACATGCGTGTTAGGTTAACTGGTGTCTCTGAAGTGCCCCAAGTGTATGAGTATGTGTACTATGATGGATTGGGGCCCTGTCTAGGGTTGCTCTTGCCTTGTGCCCTGTGCTGCCGTCTAGGCACTAGCTCTCCCATCAATCTGTCCAGGATCAAGCAGATAAGAAGTGAATGAATGGATGAAATATGACTTGCATCGTTCTGAAATGGTCTATAAAATGCAAATTTCACGTTTTATGGTGGGATTCATTGTGTGATTGGATTTTTTTCCTAAAAAGACATATGATAAGCTTTATTATAAGCTTACAATGAGTTTTGTATAACTTGGCAATAACAGTGTGCAGGTAGCCGGCATGTTTAATTGAATAATTTCAGTACTGGTCCCCATGTCCTCGTGGGTTTACTACAGGTGCTGCGGTTTCTTCCCACATTCCAAAGACATGCATTAGGTTAATTGGAAGCTCTAAATTGACCAAGTGTGAGCATGACTGACTAGTCTAGATGTAGCCTTGTTCCTGTCGTGAATAGCCACTGATGCTGAAGCGAAGTTAAATAAAACCTATAGTCAAACAATAAACAAACAAACAGCACTGGTGCAGTATTAGGTATTACCAGAGGAAAATACCACTGCCATTCTTGCATTTAAATAATAATTAAACCTTATCATACTGTGCTAAAAATAATTAGATTTTAATTTAAGTCTCAAGTGTTAATTTAACTCAGCGGTACAAAGCACGCAGTAGAACAAAGGGTCTCGGCAAAACTCTGGCTCCTGTCATTCCAACCAGATGGGCCCGCTGAGGCGCCAGCTGATGTAGCGCATGTCAACATCACCATGACGATCCACGCAGGTAGCGCTATGGTAAGTGCATCCTGTCTGACACTTCCCATCACTGTCCCGGTGAGCTGGACTTTCTGATCCAATAATGAAACGCTACGAGACACATGCACACACCAATAAGCATCTGAGAATTGTCTGATACGGCAAAAGACTGACAGTGTTTAGACTGCAGTGAAATTGCAGGCGACAGGAGACGGATTAGTCCAACAGGACCAGTGTGACTCCACAACACTGCACATTTCATTAGAAGCAGAAGGCGCAATAAATATCGGCGTGGTAATACAGCGCAGCCTTCCCCTCAATAATGGTATTAGCGTTCATTTGTTCTTCCTTTATGAACCGAGTGCTGGCCTGCATTCAATTTCCCCTGCTCTAACACAAATCACTGATTTGATTAGGGAATAAGTATAATTGGTCATTACAGCAAACAAATAAACATTAATGTACCAGGATGCTGTGTTAAAATAATGGGACAATCAGGCAGCCGCCGTGGTGATCCATTGGCCCCTAGAGATCTCCGTCCACTTGGGGACGTCAAAGGTAGCAACGGGAACACCACAAACAACTCATACATCTCCACAAACGACACCATCTATTCAGCCAGTCACACAGTCAGTACAAGTGTAACTGGTTGCAACCGTTCTGGAATCTTATGCAAGTATGTGTAGATTTTTAAACAACTTTCCGAACTGCTTCATTCAAGATGATCGTTTGTTTCCTATTCCAAGCTTCTTCTGAGTCCTCGTCTCTGCCTCGCTGCTGGTTTGAGGATCATAAGTAGACGCTCCATAAGGAAAAGCAGCTTCTCTTGCAGCATGTGCGCTCTTGTTCAAATGGTGCAGGTTCAAAATCCAGTCTTGGGGGTCTCTGTGATTCACAAGTGCACCGGGCTGCATGTAATTGCTGAGTGGGTGAAACGGAGATCATCAGGGACAATGGGTAAAACTGGAAATGTGTAGGCAGAGACAGAGTCACGTGTGAACGGAGGGTCAAAGCATCAGATGAAACAGATGGAGGAGGAGGAGGCGAGAATCTGGCACATCTTTTTTTCTTTTTCTTTGCATTTTCCTGGGCTAGCTCTGTGCTTCAAACAAGCTTTGCCCACACTAGTTTGCCAGATAGCAACCCCATAAGCGTACAGAGGTCTAAGAGGTGAAACAATATGTATTTTCCAGGATGTAGAACAAAAGACACCTAAAGTCAAACACCAAATGTCAGACTTATGTGGAAGAGTAAGAGGTGTATACACAGATGCTCTATCAATTTGGAACATGACCGACTTAATAAATACATAATTTATTAAGGTCTTTTCTGTTGGTTGAATTTAAAACAGATTGGCACAATAACTGGCCTCTGTTGACATATCTGGACTGCTGATTCTCTATAGGTTCTCACCTTTATATTACATGTAGTCTGAAGACATTGGTAGGGTTGCATTTGTTCCAGAAGCCACTACTCTGTATTACATACACATTTATGAGAACTGTGGCAAAGTACTAGATACAAGCAAATTATTCCACATATCAGAAGTCATTTCAGCAATTATTTGCATGTTTTAAACAAATAAGGGGTTTGTAATAAATTTAATTTATTACTGTCCCACAATAATGAGCCATGCTAATAAACTGTTATGTACAGTGAAACATTACTATCTCAGTCTACGTCATTCCTGGAAATGTTCAGATAGCGAATATTTTGGTAACGGTAGCCCAAGGTCAATTTTTTCTTATGGAGAAAATACCACCTTATTGTAGCATCTTCAACAAATGTCATACTTTTGATGATGCTAGTATATTACAGTGATAAAGTACTAGATACAAGAGATCTCCGTCTGAGAGACCTAGTGGGTAAGGTACTGGACTATGGACCAGAAGGTCCAGGGTTCAAATCCCACCTCTGCCAAGCTGCCACTGTTGGGTCCTTGAGCAAGGCCCTTAACCCACAATTGCTTGGACTGTAGGATTGTATCAATTGTAAGTCGCTCTGGATAAGGGCGTCTGCTAAATGCTGTCAATGTAAATAAAGTTTGATGGCTGAACTTTACGCAATCCACCCCCACCCCCCAATAAATGTTTTTACTGTAAGAGAATAAGTGTAAATAAAAATAATAAAATATCATCTGTCTCACGATACAGCTTAAGGATTAATCGCTGTATAAACCACAATTGTAGCTTCTTACTTATAATAAGTAAGTGGCAATATGGTAAAAATATTATATACCTTTTTCATTTTTACGATACGCAATATTTTTCACAATACATGCAATTGTGGACAAAATGCATCAGTATCAATTCTTAAAAACTACTATTGAAATATCCCATAATTAGTAAGGTAATTTTATTCAAAATGTGCTGCACTTCATCCATTTAAACAGGACTAATTACACTCTTTATAATAAAACATGCAGTTGGTCAGTGTTCTTTTAAAACTGACAATATCCTCGATAGGCTCAGAAAAGCCTATTGTCCATCATGTTAAGAAAAAGTATCACGATTCGATAAAATGTTGTCATATTTCACACCCCTAATAGTAAGTATAGTAAGTAACTTATAGGAAGTGGAAAGTGCAGGTAGAGGCAAAATGCCATTCAGAGACAGATTAAAAAACAATTAATGACCAAGATATTTAAACTCATATTAACATACAGATTACATCACTCAGATTGTACTGTTTCATTTTTACTTACCGTATTTTTCAGACCATAAGGCGCACTTAAAATCCTTTCATTTTCTCAAAAATCGACAGTGCGCCTTAAAATGCGGTGCGTCTAATGTATGAATTAATTCTGGTTGTGCTTTCTGACCTAGAACCGATTGTAGACGGTACACGGCGCTCATAAATCTGTCAAAATGTTTTAGCACGGTCTTGGTAAATTACGAAGCTTATGGCAACCGCTACAATCGCGCAGCATCGCGGAGTAATACGGTATGTGCTTCAGCATTACGGTGTGTGCATTCATTCATTCATTTTCGAAGCGGATTTCAAACTCAGCGCCATCAGTCACGCAGTACAACATGGACATAGAGCAGCTGCGAGAGAATTCAACATTAACGAATCAATGGTACGGAAGTGGAGGAAGCAAGAAGACGCCCTGCGCCAGGTAAAGAAGATCAAACTGAGTTTCCGACGGAACTTAAGAGTTTTGTTTCACTTCAGGCGCCTTATAACCCCGTGTGCTTTATGTATGAAAATAGATCCGTTAGCAGTGATCACCGCGCCTTATAACCCGGTGCGCTTTATAGCTCGAAAAATACGGTATGTTCCCTTTGTAACCTTCAAAGCTGAAATATTTAATCCACCACAGTTAAGAAAGAATCCCAAATGTCTTCCACTTAATTACAGACGTGCTCTACATCCGGTATAAAAATAGCTCCCCAGACAACAGCTTTCACATCCAGCAACAGCAGCAGCGTATTGTTCAATGTCAATGTTTCACACCTGGATAAATATAGCATGAAAAGCAATTTCCACTTAGGTGGTCAGGCTCAAATGTACAGAATGTGAAATGCATATAAATAAATGCAAATGTCTAACACATTACAGAATTGCTTTATAATAGTGCACCTTTTTACTGTTCTTACATTTTGAAGAACAATGAAACTAGTGCAGTAATGAACAGTGTTGCTTTCCTCCTAGTGCCCGAGTTCCTTGCTCGGTGTCGTATTTAAAATCTATTGTTATGCAACAAATGAGCAATTCTGTCCATGTTCTCTGCATCAACAGGGATATGATTTAGTAATTCTTGACAGTTTTTTCTAAATCAGAGCATAACACCTTTCCACAATATGACACTCTTAGTCAGCTGCATTATTTTTGCACACACTCCTGAAACAATGACAATTCAGACTCAAGTGATGACTGTTCCTTTATGATCACGTATCAAGTCTCATACTGCACAGAACGCTAAAGCCCAGATATTATGCATACAAACTGCCAATTAGCTTCAATAAAGCGTAGCCATAATCATATCATATTGACACTTCTGTGCTATATTCCCTAATCCTTTTTAGCAGGCACACAAGAACATAAAAAGGGCTGAAAGACTGATTTGCTTAGAGCAGAGTTACTCAACATGCAGGAACACGATACATGGTCTATAGGCCTTTAGGTTTATTATTATTATACAATTATGCATATGTGCTGCCTGTGAGACTGGCTTTTAGCCATGTTTGTAGCCCCCTGAGGCACATCTCATAAAAAGATTGAGAACCAGTGACTTAGAGCAAAAAGGGAAAACAACTCATTTTCTAAACATCATTATCATGTTTCAGCAGAGCTACTCTTAAGATAGAGAAAACAGGAGGCACACTCATGTTCTGTCTCCACCATCTCACTGGCCATGAAAGGTTAACAAGGATTAAGACAAGTTCACAAAATTTAGAACATGAGATTAAAAGAGGAGAACACAGGTTAGGTAGTGCATTGCCCACAGCGTCGGTCCCAATGGCCCACATCGAGTGCATATCTGTGCAGTGTGAGAGCAATGTCAGGTGGAGGAATAGACTCCAACTTCCTTAATTTACACCTTTAAACTGAATGCTCACTTTACACTGGTGAAGGTCACAGTCAATTTCATGGAAGAACTAAGCATGAGGTTGAAAAACAAAAAACATCTCAGACAGGTTGCTATTCCATAGCAGAGCTTTATTTCCTCACTCACACCTAGGGTAGCTAGTCCACCTACTATTTTGTTTCAGGAGGTGGAAGGAAATCATACCCATAAGAAACCCACAAGGGCAAAGAGAGAACCACTCCATTCTGAATATTACCCTTAGGTGAGGATCGACCCTTGGTCCCTGAAAGTGTGCAGTATCGATACCTGCCACCCACATTGTTTCTAAGTAAGGGTATTTATCTATTTAGCAAACCAAACATTTGCTACTGATGACAAAACATTATATGCAATCAAACCATTTCATTTAGACAAGAAAACATCTTATGAAACTCCTACATGCTCAATAATTTGTCATTATAATTATAATCATTTAATTCAGGTGTGTTGGGAGTTTGTGGTCTGTGAAACAGGACGTTGACTGAAATGGACGTTGACCAGATATTACCATAGTTGCTATTGTAGTGCAAATACAGTATAAAAGGTATTTTCATAAGAAAGCTATGCAAACAGTACATAAATACTTCGGAGATACCACTCAAAACACAAATGGATCACTTCCCACCCAAGGAGGTTGGGTCCCTTTTTGAGTCTTGGTCCTACCAAGGTTTCTTCCTCATAACACTTAGGGAGTTTTTCCTTGCCACTGTCGCCCTAGGCTTGCTCAATCTGGGATTGGACGTAGTTATTAGGAGATAATCTAAACTTGTAAAGTTGCTTTGAGACAATGCTCCATTGTAAAAAGCGCTATATAAATAAATCTGACTTGACTTCCATCTACACAACACCCCTAATGCCACCACATTTTTAATTTATGAAAATTCACAACAATTATAGAAAATACAGTAAAGTATTCTTATGCCCCTTTATAGCGGAAAGCAGTAGCACTTAAAAGGATGGTATGATGGACCTGACAGTTTAGTTTGAAGCTAGACAAAAATGCATTAATAGACAGCATTACAAACAACACAGAAGATCAGCCAGATGAAAGTCAACGTGTGAATGTGAACCAGTTTATACTGATATAGGTTAGAGAAAATATTAGTTAGAAAAGGACAGGCACATACAACGCCATTCAACAGCAATGTCATACAAACACCATTTACAGCTTATTAAAAATAAGTAGCGTAAAGTTATACACACAAATGTGAGTAACCCACAAGAAAAAATCTCTAAATACTCTTAATCCCAAAATCCATCCTCTGCTCTTGATTCAGCAGACCTGATTGGCTGTTGAGGTGGCCAGCTGTTTACAGAAAGACAGATTTTTATTTTAATTAATAACTTATGATAAGTCATTAAAGTGAATGCATGTTGATCAGATGTTCATTAAATGGCTCAGTGGTCCTGTATTCATTTAGTTAACGTCACACCCGCAATGGCTATTCAAGACAGGAGCAAGGTCATAACAATACTACCCAGGAAAAAATGTACTGTGACATAATTTGACAGTAGAACCATGAAGTGGCCAAATTACCACCACAATTCATAGTACAACTGTGAAATAATTCATGGTCAGTTCATAGTCAACCAAGTTTACAGTTGTACTATGAAATTTGACAGTAGAACCATGAAGTGGCCAAATTACCATCAAAAATTCATAGCAGAACTGTGAACTTCATGGTCAAACTGTGAAAGTTCACATTAAAACTGTCAAGCAATTCACAGTTTTACTATGAAAATTCACAGTACATTTTTTCCTGGGTAGTCAGACACACTCATGCTGGTGGGCAATTTAGAGCATTCAGCTAACCTAATGCATGTCTTTGGAATGTTAGGGGAAAACAGAGTCCTGGAAGTAAACCCACACAGACATGCAGAGGATATGCAAACTCCACACAGGCAGATCCCGGGTCAGGATCGAGTTTAGGTATTCCTTCATTAGTTTGTGTGTAGCCCTGTGCATTCCTGTGTAATATTGTTCTAATTGTTGCTATTGTCTTCTTGTCATGTGCTTGGTGTGTTCCTGTATTCTCAGCTTGCCCCATATCTCTGTGTATCCTAGCTCGTTGTCTCATTACTGTTAGCCTGGGCTAATAGCCACTGTCTGTTATCACTTTATGTTAGGCTAGCCTATTAGCCTATGTCTGTTTTCACTTAGTGTTACCCTAGCCCATTAGTCTCTGTCTGTTTACAATTTGAATTAGTCTAGCCAGTTAGCCACTGTCTGTTTTCACTTTCTGTTAGCATATAGCCTGTTAGCCTCTGTCTGTTTTCAATTTGTGTTAGCTTAGGCACCAAGTATTTATGTTTGCACTCTGTCCCATATCTTGTCTGTGTATCCATATTTGTCTTTCATTTGTATTTGCACCATATGATTTGACAAAACTCCAACACTTGCATTTACTGTGGGACTGTGGTAGCTTAGCGGGTAAGGTACTGGACTCTGGACCAGAAGGTCCAGGGTTCAAATCCCACGTCTGCCAAGCTGCCACTGTTGGGTCCTTGAGCAAGACCCTTAACCCACAATTGCTTGGATTGGACTGTACCTATTGTAAGTCGCTCTGGATAAGGGCGTCTGCTAAATGCTGTAAATGTAAATTTACTAATAAGACAACTGTTTTAATCAATTAAAATAATTACATTAATTACAAAATACACTATATAGCCAAAGGTTTGGGGATATCAAAAATAATATCCAAAAACATGCAGTATGGACTTACAAAAGCCTTCACTCTACTGAGAAACTTTCTACTATTTTTTACATTGTTGCTAGGTCGGGGTGAGGTTGAACAATAAGCCCTGGCTCACATTTGGTATGCCAATTCAACTCAAACTTTCTGACCGAGTTAAGTTCAGGGCTCTGTACAAGACACTGAATTTTTACCAAAGTTGGCAAGCAATTTCTTTGCAGACTTTGTTTTAGGAAGGCAGAGTAAATAGTAGTATTTGGCACGACCAGAAGTATTTGGCATGACCAGATTAATTACAGATTAGCGGATCTAATGGCAGATTAGAAGGGCTATCCACATATTGTTGGCCAGTGTATAGTGTATTAAGGTCTAATTTTATTTTCTAATTATGTGGTTTTAAAATTACACGGGGTATGCAGTATGTCACAAGCATCTGCACAAATGTTATTTTTGTCTCATCGTTACATATAAACCCGTCATCCATTGGTTGGAATTAGAAACGCTGTAGTTTTAATTTACAACGTCTGTATTTTTAGGCTCAGTGTTCGTACTGACACAAAAAATCAAAACACAGAATGGTGCATTTATAGCACAGATTAGACACAAGCCAGGCATCTGCTTTAGATTTCAGATGTTTTAGCACTCTTACATAAGAATATAATAAAGTTCAGGAGAACACCATTAATCATGTAGTTGACAGGTCAGTTAGAGCTATGCATGTGTGCAGGACGACTTTCCTTCTAATAGTGTTAAGTCTTTCAGATGCACATAGTCTAATTAGATTCTCCCCGTAGAACTTGATACATATTTCAGTAGTAACCTCAAATGACTGCTAATACAGCCAAGATCAATATTGAGTTCTGTTTCAAATAAATCTAAAAATCACACTTGAGGCCATGCATCAATAATAGTGCAGAGGGAGATAAAATGCCATCACTGGATGTCCTTTGCTACAGTTCACACTACTCACATTAGCAGAGCTGCTGGAGAGGTTTGATCTCAGCAAGAACAAGCCCCCAATGTTTTTCAAGCCTGCATGGCTCTGATCCTATCACATGGCTGACCTGATTCATTTTTTGTCAGGATCTATATTAGACAAATGTCCTGTTATTTAATAAAAACAGCCAGTCAACATTGAAATGCTTAAAAAATTCATGTCATCAACTACAGAATCACCTACTTCAAATATTTAAGAGCCACTATTTAAGAGCCACGCTGGATTTTCCTTCTCTTCTACAGTTTTCTACACTCTCTAAATGCAAGGTCCATCCTCTGTACTCTTCACACTGTCTATATATGCTAACCTATTCAATTAAATAACATATGGCTGTGATTTTCACATTTAAAGTATGACCATTTACAACATTTAGCAGATGCCCTTATCCAGAGCGACTTACAGAAGTGCTTTGTATTCTTCCAAGTAGAAACAACCTCAAGTTAGTACAAGTAAGCAATAGCTCAAGAACACAATCCAACTACAGCTGGCTAGAATCTGATGTAGATAAAGCAACAAAACACACAAGCAAAGTTTTTTATATATATATATATATATGAATTCACTATATATTCACTTCAGTCTTCACTTAAGTGCTGGGTGAAGAGCTGAGTCTTCAGTCACCGCTTGAAGACAGCAAGAGACTCAGTCATTCAGACATCCAGTGGAAGTTCATTCCACCACCTTTGTGCCAGAACAGAGAAGAGTCTTGATGCTTGTCTTCCTTTAACCTTATGGATCCAGTCGAGCCCAGCTTGTGTCTCAGAGGGTATGAGGTACAGAGCGTGGTTTTGATTAGATTGGGTAGATTGAAAACCAGACGAGCCGCAGCATTCTGAATCAGTTTGCAGGGGGTCTGATTGTACGGATTGGAAGACCAGCCAGAAGAGCATTGCGGTAAGCTAGTTTTGATACAATAAGAGACTGGACAAGCACCTGGGTGGTTTCCCTGGAGAGGAAGTTGTATCACATACAACAGTCCAGTCATTAGCGTTGTAGTTCTTGGATCCTGTCTCCCTCTCGAGACCATAAATGAGCAATCTCCTCTCGGTCTCGACCTCATTTGGAGTTGGTCTTGTACCTGTCTCGAGGTAAGATCGGCTCAGAAATGGTTGTCCAGAGCAGCCGAGTCCAGTGCGTCTGAGGTAACGCTAATTGTAAACTGAACTTTTTTGCCATCGTTATTGAATATATAAAATCCATTCAAACAGAATAAATCAGTCCTTACTCTACATGCCTAATTAAAATCTGCACTGAGATTGGCTAACAGGGAAAACAATCACTGCTCTTCTCATGCAGTATCCAATCAATGAACACTTTTTATTTTGAATAGTGGATTTATATGCAAGACTTCACTAAAGAAAAAGCATTCTGCCACAATTCACAATGCTTCACATAACTGAAGAGTAGAAATCTAGATCTGGTGGAACAGTTGCAATGTTAGTCAGACTATTCAAAATAAAAAGTGTTCATTGATTGGATACTGCATGAGAAGGGCAGTAACTGTTTTTCCCCATTAGCCAATCTGAATGCAGATTTTAATTAGGCATGCAGGACTGATTTATTCTGTTTGAATTTTTCATATTCAATAACGATGGCAAAAAAGTGTAATCTGAAATTATATTACACTATTATATAGTGTATATTTGTTTTATATTTGTATATATACATATACAAATTCTGGTCTCTGTCATGACCATAGAGTGGAGTGCAGAGCTAGTTGGACATAACATTCTGGGGGTAATATTCCTGCTGGTCCTTGGTGTTGAAAAGCAAATGTTTATTTGCATGGCTATGAGATCCAGACATTAGAAAAAGAGTTGCAAAGTTCTTGAGGATTTCAGTTCAGTATCTCAGCACATTTTGTACCTGGACTTTTTAATTCCATCAATCTTTTTTTGTATAAATGGGCAGATTTAACATGGGTAACCAATTAACATTTAATTTATTTGAATTAACATCTAATTCAAGGTTAACGCTGCTTGTCCTTCCCTCTAAGCCTTAGCAAAATTGTTTTCATATTCTTGAAGTCTCTGAATCAGAGCAACATAACCAATGTAGTGAGCTGAAAAGTTAACCTACAAAGTCTAGTGTGCTAATTATACATGATGTATGCAATTAATTGTGCTAACTAAAATATTATGATGAACAGTTTCCTTTTCAACTTTTCTAGCTGTTTTAATCACATCTGCACTAGCCTGCATAAACCAACGTCAACCAACAGGAAACATGGAATTTGCACTGCCATGATTTTCTTTCTTTCTTTGCCACTGGCACTCTAAACTCTACAAATCTAGCTAGAACATTATCATATACTATACTGCATTATAAACTGACAGCAAGCCAGCATGCTGCTTGGAGCAGTAGGGTTTACCCTTGTTTATCCATTTAAAATTTTAATGGACGTTTAATAGAACACACAACTTTTGTATCATACATATTTTTATATATTCCCTGGGACTTTCAAGTCATATCCAAAACATCTTGTCATATAAAAATAATCATGCTTGCTTTTTTTGTATATAGAACCATACAAGTGTTAAAAGGGAACCTCTGAGGAAAATCCAAATATGTACAATATGGGAACTGTGACATTGGAACAAAGCACTATTTTTACACCAACTGGCTTTCTCCTGAATAACAATGACCACAATGTGGGCCTGTGTGTACTGCTAATTAGACATTCACAGCAGGTTTAATTTTGGTACAATTTATTCCCTTCGTCTATAAGTGTTTCCAAAATCTGGTCTTGGAATACACCTTTGCCTCACAATTTTCTTCCTGTTTTAAAACACGACTTTACCATGAAATCGCGTAACACACATTACATAATACACTGACACAATTGTGTTAAGCTGGTTTAAATCAAAAGTGGCTTTAAGAACAACCATAGGTGAGACTCTGGTTTTCCACAAGCTGCCCATCAAACAAGGCTGTGGGGAGTAGTACATTTTAAAAAATAACATGTCAAAAGTGTACATTTGCTGAAGTCATTAAAGTCTATAGTCCGAAAAAGTGGAATCAGAAAAAAAGTGACAGCTAAATACAGCTTTAGAAAGGACACCATCTTAAAAGGCACCATCTTAACGGGCATGAGTGTGAACTGAAAATGAAGTGAGACGAAAACATCGGGTGCGTCCAGTACAGATGGTGCTCCAAGGCTGAGAAAGCCACTGAGAAATGTATCCCCAAGACAAGGACCAGAAAAGAGTTCTTGCAGAGAGATTATTTAAGCAACAGAAAGTAACAGCAAGACGAGTGCTGACAGGGAATACTGATTAAACTGCAGCACTGCTAAAAGAAGAGCGACGTACAAAACCAGGATTAGATCTTTGCTGCCTTCATGGGTTTGTCCTAGAACATAGTAAACATGGCCTGCCAACAAAAGCCTTTGAAAATGCTCAGGCAATTCAGCCAAAACAAAAAAAAGAAGGGTGAATTACATATAATGAGAGAATGAAAAAATGAATATGAAAAACTACAAGTACCGATAGCATGAGTATAGCAGAAATTGACAGATGTTATAGTGATAAATCTGAATATGCATGGTTGGCCCTTTAGCTGTAATTGACATCTGAGTGTCCTGGGAGAAGTGGTGCTTGCTCTGGCCTGGAGTACTGAAGACCTTTCAACACCTAAAGCTCAACCCGAGCACGGAATGCATACCTACAGGAACGTTTGCCTAATGGCTTCCACAGCTGTCTGGCCATGGTCACGGCCCTGCACAGTGACCGATCAGGCCCAGTGGGTGCCTTTTACACACAGAATGCTGCAACTCATGCCTGATTAACCTGAGGAGGGGAACGTACAGGCCCCCGAGGCACAGGGCCTCTGGCTGCAAGCACCTGCACACCCACGTACACTAGCCATGCAGAATGCTTTGTAGAATCTCTGACCAAGGCCACACAAAAAAGTACCAGAAAGGCTATGCAGCAGATCATGGGCTGAGCTTTAATATGGATGAGCGATAGCAACATCTACTTGTTCAGAACTTCTAGGACAAGTGGGAAAAGAACTCAACACAAAGATCCAACTGCAATGGTGCTTGAAAGCTTGTGAACCCTGTACATTTTCTATATTTCTGCATTAATGTAACCTAAAACACCATCAGATTTTCACACCATCCAATAAAACAAATGAGGCAAGAATATTATACTTAGTCATTCAATTATTGAGGACAATGATCCAATATTACACATCTGTGAGTCTCAAACGTATGTGAACCTTTGCTTTAGGTATCTGATGTGACTTCTTCACAATAACAGTAACTAAATGTTTTTGGTAACTGTTCATCAGTCCTGCACATCAGCTTGGAAGGATTTTAGTCCATTCCTCCTCACAGAACAGCTTCAACTCTGGGATGTTGGCATGTTTCCTGACATGAAATGCTTCCACAATATTTCTTTTGGATTAATGCCAGAACTTTGACTTGGTCACTCCAAAACATTAACCGTAAGACTCTTTTGACTCTTTTTTGGTTAAAACGACGTGTGTGTTTAAGGTCACTGTCTTGCTGCATGACCAACATTCTTTTGAGATTCAGTTCACAGACAGATGATCTAACAGTTAGAATTTGCTGGTATAATTTAGAATTCATTGTTCCATTAATGATGGTATGCTTTCCTGGCCCAGAAGCAGCAAACCACTTTCCAAATCTTGATACCACCACCACCATGTGTCACAGATGGGATAAGGTTCTTCTCCTGGAATACAGTATTCTTCTTACCCCAGATATAACAATTCTCATTAAAACCAAAAATCTCCATTTCCGTCTCATCCACCCACATTTCTTTTCCAATAACCTTATGGATTGTCCGTATGCTAAATGATGAGCAGCAATGTTCTTTTTGGAAGGCAATTACTTTGTGGCCAACCCAGCCGAGCAAATCATCGTTGTTCAGTGTTCTCCTGATAGTTGAAAACAAGTCTAGAGGAAAACAATGTGTGGCTTCAACGGCATCACACAAGGGGTTTAAGTAGCAGAGAATGTAATGATGGAAATAACAGACAGGTGAGTGAAATCAATACTCCAGCTAATGGGAACAACAGCAGCACGGGGCTGGGCTGGGGACATGTATGACATGTTGGAGACTGTGGTAGCCTAGTGGTTAAGGTACTGGACCATGGACTTGAAGAAGCTGCCACTGTTGGGTCCTTGAACAATAACCTTAACTCAAAATTGCTTAAAAGACTGTATAAGTTGTAAGTCCCTCTGGATAAGGGCGTCTGCTAAATGCTGTAAATGTAAATGTATGAGCACAACAATGTCTAACAAATGGAATCCTGAACAGTGGAAACAGAAGCGGTAGAAGAGTGTCCAAATCTAACACTTTAAACATTTTTAACTGGTAATAAACATTAGAAAGTAATTAAAAATACTCTTTGTCTCCATGTTTAGTTTGACCAGCAGCAGACGAATGGTGAAATGTCATGCATGTGAAATCATATCACAATCTCCAGAGAAGTGATCTGTTGCCACTGTTCATGTGACTAATAAATAATATGTTTTAATAATTAAACATGTTTAGTAAAAAAAAAAAAAAAAAAATACATCAAACCTTTAGGATTTTGTTTTTCTGGTGCATCACTAACAGGGACCAGAAGAATGACTGGCTGATTGACGAGATGTCCAGCTAGCTAATCAAATAATGATGTTGTCTCCTTCTTTTTTTAATCATTTTTTTCATGATTCAGTCAAAGTGTTACAATAATCTGAGTAGAAAACATTATCATAATGATTATTATATACCGTACATGTGTTTACATGACATGTACATTTTAAATGCTGTATATCAGTTAACTGTCATGCAATATATACACTATATCTGACATATGGTAAAATACCATTTGGAGAAAAATAAGCAGATGTAACGCAGTGTTGAGAGAAGATAGGCTGATAGGCTCTCTGTCTTCACAAACCCAACTTGTTCCATTTTGCATACTGCAGCAATGCTCACCTCATATACTGTCCATGTAAATGTGTAGCAGCAGGTGCTAAACCCATTGCAGTAACGGTGACAGCTTTACTGCAATAAAATATTGTAAATTGATGAATATCTTTAGTCTGGTAATTAGCCAAGCCTAGTTATTAAGGGCTGCATGCTGTTCACACATCATTAATAATGCATCAGATCATGTCACACCCCACCAACTAGTCCATTCTGAAAATACACACTGTCACACATCCATTGTAATCAATCTCAAACGAGCTCAGAAGTCATGCTTTTAAAAGATTTTATTATACTCCTCTACATGCTCAACAGATACAACAGATAAAGGGTCACTCTTTAAGCGCAGAGCTATCTGACCTTCTTTGAGCTCAGCATTATCAACAGCAATTAAGTGAAAAGACAACCATCACCGACTCCTCGGCTGACAGAGATATTAAACTCATTCCTACTCCTGGGACATATTGATTTCCACAGCCAAAACAAAACACGCCTCCTTCAAAATGGAGAAAAATATTTCAGGCTGAAAAATCCATGAGGGTTAACGGCATCGGAAAGATGAGTGCACAAAGAATTCCTAGATTGATGTTTGATTCAGTATTACGCACTTCAGGTTTCAGTGGCCAGCTAAAGAGGTAGTGAGGACTGACAGAAATGATTAATCCTAAAGAAAACAGAACCTGAGAATTTAATGCTAGTTTTAAAGTGTGAAGTAGGCAATACAACCCTAAGGAAGTTTGTTTTGTGAATTGTGCCGGGCTAGAAGAGGAATAACAGTTAGGAGGTTGCATTTGACCATGCACATATCAGTGAATAATATACACTCATCAGCAAACCCAAAACGTATCCTGCTTGTATAATCTTTGGTTTAAAACTACACAAATTAAACATACCATTTGGTTACAGCTATGGACCTAACACACTTGACACAATGGTATCCATCCTTGCATGGCTAGCCAAACAATCATGGAGGACACAGATAGCTGGTTAACGCAAGAAACTTTTTTCACATTTTTATTGGCAGTTTGGACAGTTACCAGTGCCCAAAATAACCTACTTAGCAAAACTAAACAGTAGCATTGCTTGCTATGTCAGCAACCAGGGTTATTGTATTAAACATTTTAACAGTTGTCTGCTTCTATGTTGCCATCTTCCTCTTCAGCTAAAGGGAAATTAAAGCAATCGGGAAAAATCATGACCTTTGATGTGCAGCAAAACCATCTTAAAATAAAAAACAGTTAACATTATTAAAAGTGAGTGTTCCAGTGTTTATGAGCGGATTTACATTTTACTCAGGATCAGCTATCATACAGCAGTCTGACTATTACTCAAAGTCTGAATGCATATTTGATACTATAAAAGATTATCAATATATAATCAGATTCAAGACACATGAAAAGACCAAGTGGAAAATGGGGTCTTGTATAGTCATTCTGACTCCACTATATTTCTTAGAGTGGAGAAAAAAATATGGATCTTACCGGTAAGTGGTTTTATGCCACATACCAGAGCTTTGAAAAGCACTTTTAGATGAAGCTCTGGTGTTAATGCTTTGTGTTTGATGGCGGAATGAAAAACTTGGAAAGGAAGAAGAAAGAAAGCCTAGTAGTTTAGGAACTGAGCAATGGCTCTTTCAGTAAGGGCAAAACCAATTTAAAAGAGGTTTTAAAACTGAAAGGGTTCCAATCAGACGAACAGCCGCCCATTTTACAGTGGCTGATTGGGTTCTGCTGTTTTGATTTGATCAGCACATACAAGCTGACTAAACCTATATAATAATATTAAAATAATTTCAAATAATTTTAATTACAAATATTTTACTTAAAGAAATATCACAAAAAAATAATAATAAAATAGTTCGTTAGTTAATTGTAAAAAAAGTACTTATTTTTAAACGTTTTAAAGTATTTAAAAAAGCGGTTACTGTTATGTAGTTCGAGGGGGAGAAAAGGAACGAGAGAGGGAGAGGAAAGAGAGAGAGATGAGATAGGGACGAGGAGGGGGGGTGGGAGAGGAAGGGGAGAGAGAGAGGAAGGAGAAGAGAGGGCAGAGAGAGACGAGAAGAGAGAGGATGAGAGAGAGATAGAGAGAGATAGAGAGAGACGAGAGAGAAGAGAGGAGAGAGAGAGTAGAGAGAGAAAGAAAAGGGGTTAATTACAAATAGTGACTAAAAGAAATATCACAAAAAAAAGTAAATAAAGAAATATAGATATATTTATTAGAGTATTTAAAGTACGTGGCATGTAGTAGTATGTTAGGATTGACTTATAAAATCAAATATCTATCTATATTCTCTCGATAGGAGAGATCTATATCCTATTCTCGAGAGGATATATCATTTAACCTTTAGAACCAGACTACAGGAACAGTACTTTAAATACTTAAAACCGTTTCAAAATAAGTCACTTTTTTTTTGGTGATATTTATGTAGTAAAGATTTGTAAATTTTATTATATTATAATTGTAATTACAAATATTTACTAAAATTAATATCACAAAAAAAAAAAAATATATATATATATATATAGATATATATATATATATATAATATTTATAGTATTTAAAGTACTTGTTATGTAGTATGGTTATAAAATTAAATATTAGATATATTATATATATATATATATATATTTTTTAATTTTATAACCATACTACATAACAGTACTTTAAATACTTAAAAAAAACGTTTAAAAATAAGTACTTTTTTTTTTGTGATATTTATTTAGTAAATATTTGTAAATTTTATATATATATATAGGTAATATATATAAAATATATTATAATTGTAAGTTACAAATATTTATAAATTAATTATCACAAAAAAAAATATATATATGATATAATATATATATAGATATATATATATAGTCGAGAGTATTTTAAAGTACTGTTATGTAGTATGGTTATTAAAAATATAAATATATATATATATATAATTTATATATATATATATATATATATTTAATTTTATAACCCATACTACATAACAGTACTTTAAAAAAATACTTAAAAACGTTTAAAAAATAAGTACTTTTTTACAATTAACTCAACGAACTCTCTCGGGGCGTATAGCTCAATAAAAAAAAACCATCCAGTGAGCGGTAGTTCTGCGGAACGGATACACCTTGTTGACTAGAGAGTTCATATAGATATTGGCTAGACTGGTTCATGCTGATAGAAAGGCTACAGTAACTCGGATAACCACTATGTACAATTGTGGTGTCTAGAAAAGCTTTTCAGACTGCACAACATGTTGGACCTTGAGGACATGTTGAACACAACTGCAGAAGACAACATTGGGTTCCACTTCTATAAGCCAAGAACAGAAAGCTGAGGATGCAGTTGGCACAGCTTCAGCAAAACTGGTCAGCTGAAGACTGGAAAAAACTGGTCTGATGAATCTTGGTTTTTGCTGAGACACACAGATGGCAGGGTCAGAATTTGGCACCAACAGCATGAATCCATGGACCCATCCGGCTTTATGTCAACAGTCCAGGCTGGTGGAAGTGGTATAACTGTGGTTGGGGGTGATTTTTGGCACACTTTGGGCACTTTAATACCAATAAATTATCTCTTGAATGCCACAGTCTACTTGAGTATTTTGGCTGACCACGTGCATTCCTTCATGGCCAAAATTATAATAATGTTCCAGTGGCTACTTTCAACTTGATAGTGCACCATTCAAAGGTTGACTGGTCTCATGAACACACTAATGAGTTCAGTGTTCTTCAGTGGCCTTTCCAGTCATCAGATCTGAATAATATACAACACATTTGGGATGTGGAATCCATACCATGAAGAACTGAGACTATTTTGAGAGCAATGGAAGGTCTCAGTCAGCCAGTATTAGTAAGAGTACGTAAAATATGTTAGATACAAAAACTCCTATGTTTGCTTTGACTGTCGAACTGACACATAAAAGTCTTTCAGGTAACAAAAACATATTTTAGCCGAGTCCTTTTTTGTGTGTTTTATGGTCCACTGTTTTGATACAGAATGTCCGATTCTTATTTGGCAATGTTTTGCTTAAAAACAGTCAGGCTCTTGTCTGGTAAACATTTGTAAAGGTTTTATATGCATATAAAATACCCAAAATAGCCTCAAACCACTAAGGGTTATATAATTTTATTGCATGAGTTACTTTTGTATTTATTTAATTTCTATATTATGACTTAAAACTTGCAAAATATCAAGAAATTTCTTCATAACAAACATACAAACACATGGTACTACCACAAGAAAGACCATTTTAACTGCAATGCAGAAACAAAACACAAGCTTCTGAGAATTGTGTTAACTCATGAAGCTCCTACCAACCTTTAGATGAGCATGCATGATTTAAATGTACCTATTGACTTGCTCTGTACTGCACTCTGCTCATCTGCTAATGGTCACTGTCGCTGCATCAGAGATTAGAAGTGACTCAACAGGAGCACTCAGGCAATGAATGAGAGAGAAATATATGTTTTACAGCAGCTTTTAGGGTCAGCGCTCATATATCTAAATTAAATGAAGGCAGATTTGTCAGAGATGATTTAGAATGGACATTGCCTGTCTGCACTACAAACACACTAAATCCATCCCATCTGCTCTTGTTCCATAGTCTCCATCTAGTGTGGCATTGCAATTCCTCTAATGGCTTCTATGTGAGGACAAACAGGACTGGTTTTACTATGTTAACCTACAACATTTGATTAAATAAAGTCAACTCTTGTCAACCCTGAAAAGACAATGACGCCATTAAGGTGTTGCATTTAATCTATGATGTTCACATGGCTGTTCTTTTAATACACACTCCAGAATTCCAATGGAGCCTTGAAATAGCAATGTGGTTTGTCCATGTGATGTACTTCTTACTCAGTGAGCAGAAGTAATACATAGTATAAAGTTATGCAGTCGTTTTGTAAACTAAAACACGTAACTGGTGCCAGTTTTCTCAGTTGAACAGGCACCAGTGAACCATCTCACAGAAGTTAATGTTTCTCTTAAAACCAAAAGCAGGTTGGTCAAAATTCCAAAATGATATACAGTGAAACCTCTTGCACATCAGGAATGAATCCTTATAGGTCAAACAATATTACTTTCCATTCTACAGCATGTGTTTGACATCTGTACACCACATGGAAGCATATATAAATCTCTCTGGAATCCCTTTAATGGAACTACAAACACCACTAATGGATACCATGCAGAGAAAAAAAACTAAAAGAATCATCAAAGCAGACCTGATCGCTAACCTTAACCTTATGTTATGAATAAATGTACATAGTGACGCCTCTGATGAAGCTCTGACAAGTGGCACGGTTTTCATCAGGTTCACCACAACAGAAGTGCATCAAATGTTATGGAGATTATGAGACATTCAGTGTGTGCAAATGAACAGGCAGTCATTTCCCACAGTTCTAATTTTTCTGTGACTATATAAACTGGGTCTTAGCTTTGATCATAAGGAAGAAGATCTGCATATAAATGTCGTATATAAATAAGATGCATGATATGTGTGTGCTATATAAATATAATACTGGAATATAAACCATTCTGGTGCTGTTTCCATAACCCTTGGTTTCACACAGTCTTGGTTTCCAGTGTGGTTTTTGGAAATGGTTTCTTTGCTCATTAGCAGATGTTTTCATACCCAAAGCAAACCCAAACAAGTGATATGACTTCAAACCTCCAAGATAAACATTAGTTTTGCAACAAATACCCATGGCACATTGTATGATCCACTGTACTGCCTACCAACAGTCAGCAGTCAATGCAAAAGTAAATATTCAGAATCCAACGAAAACATAGGGAACCTTATGTCTTAATGTAACACTTTCTACTAGTGCTTCTCTGGAATTGTTGACTAAATCTCATTAAGACATCCACAGTCTAGCTAATGTTAGGACCCGTACATTACATAACCACATACACCGATCAGGCATAACATTTAATCAGTTTCACTTACTATATAGAAACACTTTTGTAGTTTCTACACTTATAGGACTGTTGTCCATCTGTTTCTCTACATACTTTGTTCGTCTCTTTTTTACTCTGTTCTCTTAACATTCAGGACCCCCACAGATCAGGTTACTACGATGGTGCTTTGAAAGTTTGTGAACCCCTTTAGGAATTTCTATAATTCTGCATAAATATGACCTAAACCATCATCAGATTTTCACACAAGTCCTAAAAGTATATTAAGAGAACCCAGTTAAAACAAATGAGACAAAATATTATACTCAGTCATTTATTTATTGAGGAAAATGATCCAATATTACATATTAGTGAGTGGCAAAAAGTATGTGAACCTCTAGGATAATTATTTGAAGGTTTGAAATTAGAGAGTCAGGTGTTTTCAATCAATGTGATGACAACCAGGTGTGAGTGGGAAACCCGCTTTATTTAATGAACATGGATCTATCAGTCTGCTCTTCAAGTCTGCTCTTCACAACACATGTTTGTGGAAGTGTATCATGGCACGAGCAAAACAGATTTCTGAGGACCTCAGGAAAAGAGTTGTTGATGCTCATCAGGCTGGAAAAGGTTACAAAACCACCAATCCACAGTTAGACAGATTGTGTACAAATGGAGAAAATTCAAGACCATTGTTACCCTCCCCAGGAGTGGTCGACCAAAAAAGATCACAAAAAGTAAGGCGTGTAATAGTTTGGCGAGGTCAAAAAGGACCCCAGGGTAACTTCTAAACAACTGAAGGCCTCTCTGCCATTGGCACAATGTTAATGTTCATGAGGCCACCATCAGAAGAACACTGAACAACAATGGTGTGCATGGCAAGGTTGCAAGGGGAAAGCCACTGCTCTCCAAAAAGAACATTGCTGCTCGTCTGCAGTTTGCTAAAGATCACATGGACAAGCCAGAAGGTTATTGGAAGAATGTTTTGTGGATGAATGAGACCAAAATAGAACTTTTTGGCTTAAAAGAAAAGCATTATGTTTGGAGAAAGGACTGCATTCCAGCATAGGAACCTTATCCCATCTGTGAAACATGGTGGTGGTAGTATCATGGTTTGGACCTCTTTTGCCTCATCTGGGCCAAGATGGCTTGCCATCATTGATGGAACAATGAATTCTGAATTATATCAGAGAATTCTAAAGGAAAATGTCAGGACATCTGTCCATGAACTGAATCTCAAGAGAAGGTGGGTCATGCAGCAAGACAACGACCCTAAGCACACAAGTCGTTCTACCAAAGAATGGTTAAAGAAGAATAAAGTTAATGTTTTGAATGGGCAAGTCAAAGTCCTGACCTTAATGCAATCGAAATGTTGTGGAAGGACCTGAAACGAGCAGTTAATGTGAGGAAACCAACATCCCAGAGCTGAAGCTGTTCTGTACGGAGGAATGGGCTAAAAAGTACGCAGGACTGATCAACAGTTACAGGAAACGTTTAGTTGCAGTTATTGCTGCACAGAAGGGTCATACCAGATACTGAAATCAGAGGTTCACATACTTTTGCCACTCACTAATATGTAATATTGGATCATTTTCCTCAATAAATAAATGACCAAGTATAAGATTTTGTCTCATTTGTTTAACCCGGTTCTCTTTATCTACTTTTAGGACTTCTGTGAAAATCTGATGATGTTTTAGGTCATATTTATGCAGAAATATAGAAAATTCTAAAGGGTTCATAAACTTTCAAGCACCACTATTTGGGTGGTGGATCATTCTCAGCAATGCGCTGACAATGGTGTGGTGGTGGTGTGTGTGTGTGTCAGTGCTGGTATGAGTGGATCAGACACAGCAACTGTTGGAGGTTTTAAACACCTCAGTATCGCTGCTGGACTGAAAATATTTCACCTAACAAAAATGCCCAGCCACCAGCATCCTGTAGGCAGTATCCTGTGAGCACTGATGAAAGATTAGAGAATGACTAACAAAAACTGTGCAACAACAGATGAGCTCCTCTCTTTGACTTTACATCTACAAGGTGGAGCAATAAAATTAGATGTGTCTAATAGGGTGCACAGTGAGTGAACACAGTGTTTAAAAACTCCAGCAGCACTGCTGTGTCTGACCCAATCATACCAGCCAAACCCACACTAACACACTACCACCACATCAGTGTCACTGCAGTGCTGAGAATGGTCCACCACTCAAATAGTACCTCATCTCTGCTGGTCCTGTGGGGGTCCTGACCATTAGGGAACAGAGTAAAAAGAACTAACAAAGTATGTAGAGAAACAGATGGACTACAGTCTATAATTGTAGAACTACAAAGTGCTTCTATTAATAAAATGGACAATGAGTGTAGAAACAAGGAGGTGGTGATAATGTTATGCCTGAACGGTGTACATTACCTTTATTCTGAAAGCATGATGTTTAACTTGTTTTAATATGATTTCCTGTGTGTTTTCATCTGAATTCAGGACACAACTCTCAACATGGAGGCAAAAGCTGAGGAAAATCCATTCATTCATCTTCAGTCACAGCTTAATCCTGGTAAGGATTGTAGTGTGGATGCGAGGTGGGATTACACACCGGACAGAGTGTTAGTCCATTTCAGTCCATCACAATCTCCTTTACCCCTAGCTGACACTAAGTGGAAATTTAGAACCAACAGCCCAATGTGGATCAAAGATGTGTACCCAAATACATTCCTCACTCCATGACAACAACAACATCAACTTGAACTCTTGGCAAAACCCAGATTGTGTCCATGGATTCATGCCTTTATAGCTAAATCTACCTCTCCATCTGTACACTGCAGCTTCATCAGAAAAGGTTGTCTTTCCAATCTGCAACTGTCCAGTTCAGCATGGCTAAACCCACTCTATATTGCTGTTCACGGCTGACAAGACTGTCAACTACTGTTGTAACCCATCTACCCCATTATCAACATGATGTGCATGCAGAAATGATTTCTGATCACTATGGTGTAAAGACGAGTTATTCATCTGATCTTACTCTTCAACAAGTGGTTTCCACCACCAGGACCTAGCTGCTTCTCACTGGATGTTAGTTCAAATCTTTCCGCGTAGGCTCTAGAAAGTATTCTATAATTTCACAGTCACAATAAGCGCAAAAATGCGTATGTAATAAAGAGGCATCTATCTATCAAGACCGTTTCATCATGTTACCATGAACATCATCACGTGGATTTGTTTTTATATGCTACATTAGAGTATTAGTGAAAGATGGATGCTCAAAAGCACTCAAAAAAAAGGCAAAATACAATATTTGTGGAAAGCAGAATTGTTGTAAAGGAGGTTACACCGCCAACATGGCAAAACATCTACAGAGTTTGTACCATGTTCAACTGTTTGCGGTCTGCTAGCACAAATGCTGTGTCAGCTGAGAGATTCTAAAACACTTAATGTGAACAAAGGTTAATGTGGCTTAATGTCCTAAAACAACGACCTAGGAACCCCAAACTTCTCTTAATTACTACTGGTCATATGTAACCTCTACTGATAACCTCTGCGCTATAAAGGGAAAGTCAAGTAATGTAAAATCTTCTTTACATTAAGCTTTTTCTTCCCATATCTATTATCTATTATAGTTAAAATATATAAATATATATATATATATATATATATATATATATATATATATATAATTTTCCGTTTGAACAACATGTTGGTCATTTCAGCAGTAGAGATTACTTATGAGCAGTAGTAACTGAGAGAAATTCAGTTTTCTTAGGAAATGCCTTAGTACATTAAGCCACATTAAGCATTTTACTTATAATAGGTTTAAATGGGAAGAAAAAGCTTAACATAAATTAAGATTCCTTTTGAAGCTGAAATAGAATAAAATTAGATACTCTTTATACCTAAACATTTGGCAAATTCCTTCAATATTTTGGAATCAATTAGAACCGAAATCGATAAGCAGAATCGGAGTCAATAAAATGCAAATAATACCCACCCCAAATCTACCAACACCCACACAGTGTTCTGTAAATTCCATGATCAAATTCACTTAGTCTTAATTTTCCCTCAGTCTGTTGTTTGATGTGAACATTAAATGGACTGTGGTAGCCTAGCAGTTAAGGAACTGGACTATGGACCAAATGGGTTCAAATCCCACCTCTGCCAAGCTGCCACTGTTGGGCCCTTGAGCAAGGCCCTTAACCCACAATTGCTTGGATTGTAAGATTGTATCAACTGTATGTCGCTCTGGATAAGGGCTTCAGCTAAATGCTGTAAATGTATATATGTATCTTGATCTATGACAGTATGACATCATGCATTCCACTGCTACCACATCATTAGCTTATTGAATATACTGGATAATCACATATATAAATATATATAAATAGTCATTCAGGAGTATGCCAGATTGTTTCGGAATGCAATTGCTTCTGCAGTATAGCTTACTTTTACTCATCTAATCACTGGAATATCTTTGGAAAGCAGAGAGATGGAGGTATACCATATGATGTCTACTTCTGACAGGTTTGTTCGACTTTGCAAGTCAATGCGTTGTCAGTGTTCTGTAAATTCCACAGATAATGGTGGATTCCGGGCAGGTAAACACTGGAAGGGTATCGTACAGCAGACGCAGGGAGGATGAGAACAAGGCCAAATGATTGGCAAGTTGGAAAATGCACTGTTTGAGATGTTAGCTGTCAGCATGCAGTTTAAAAGGAAGTGTTTCCTGAATCAGTACTTTGCCAGGGGTTTCCTGTTTAGGTTGTAAAGGCAGGACTACCAGCATTAGCACATAGTCAATCCCTATTTCTCAGCCAAATTCAGTCTAGCCCGCACTGACCTGGTGTCTTTCATACTATTTATTGAGACTGACTGATACACCCAAAAAATTGGCTTATTTGGGCACTTGCTCAAAAAAGTAATAGTTCATCATGTTTTCAACAACCTCAGGCCTAGACAACTAATTTACCTGACTCTTTCCCTGAAAACAATCCATTAGACCTACAGATACTCTCTGTATTAAATTCCTTGGAGAACTGGAGATACTTATTTCAGTGCGAAAGGCAGGAGCTCAAAGGCATCCTCTGTTTGACAGAGCCTCAGCTATGTCACTTGGTCATCCATAAAACAGGAGATGGACCTAGTGAGATCAGTGTCAGTGAAGGTGACACTGTTTCTAAAGTTTCGGAATGCCCTGACATTTGGTATTGTTAACATTCCCCTCATGGCTTGTCTAAGTCACTCTGTCAGTCAAAGTGCAGATTCAACTGAATTGAAAAAAAACCTCACAGTAAAACAAGTTTAATGTAACATGCTACAATACTACCATGTATTTGTCTGGTTTTCTGTAATATAAACAGGTAAGATATAATAAGCACAATTCTAATATACTGTTACATTGTATTGTATTATTATACAATAAAGAGTTATATAGATATCCCAGTAGAAAAGGTACTTTGAGCTGAAATGTCCATTCATTATGTTTATTTTCAGTTTTGCAGTTGTAATATGCAGAGGCAAACAGCAATGCTATTTTACACCACAGATCAGCAGCAATTATGCACCTGTCTGAGAGAGAATACCTACAATATACTGTATTTGCTTGTAGGTAGTCTCACACCCTCTTGTCTGTTCCCCTCAGCCTGTCTCTCACACTACCCCACACTACCTCTTGGCTTCTCGTCCTGTTTCCATACACCTTTTTTGCATATTGAAATGACCCTCTACCCACCAGCATCCTTTGTCTACATCACACCTCTTCCACCAGCATCCTCTGACAATCACAATTCTTTCATCTACTCCTCTCTATCCCCCTTTCCTCTCTCCGTAATCTCCTCCTCTTTGTACCTCCTCCCCATCACCCCTAGGGTACATAAAGCTCGCTAAAGCTATGCATTATTAGATTGGTGATCGACGCAGCTGTACCCATACATGATCCTCTGTATGTGTAAATAAACTATGCTGAAGATCCCATCTCCTGGCTCCTGAGAAGCTGAATTTCTAACAACTCCCATTCTGAGGATGCTGCAGAGGCCAAGTGGTGTAAAATCCATTCTGGTGCCATAAAGCATGATCCACAGAGTATTCCAATTCAAAAAAAGTATTCTAAGGAACATTTTTGTTTCTTTGCGTTTGGTTTATTACAGTAATTCTTATGTTTCCGTGGTCAATTGTTTTGGCACATAGCTCATCAAAAATGTTCTTAGTCACACAATGCATCAGCCAATCAGTCAGACATTTGCACCTTATTAGTAAAAATGTCATGCCTTTCAGGGGCTCCACATGCTGTTTGAATAAAATGTGCATACATGTAGCAGTCTGATCTATACCTCATCTCATATGCACATAATGAATCCACAAATTCATCATGCACACCAGTGCAGTCTAAAAATAATTATGGATACAATAAGAAATGCACTGTGAAGCACTACAAACAATGTACCATAAGAATCCCAACAAAACAATCCCAGAAAATACGTCACAAAATGTCATTATAACAATGTAGGATAACTATGAATAATGTTAAAAAACTTCACTTGTTTCAGTTTCCATTCATCTTATCTATGCACACCGTAATTAAGACCTGAGAGGCTACTGAAATGGTAAACTGAAAGCAGTATTTCTTGGTAGCTTAAGGGCTTAATGTCTGTGTGGATATTTTCTACCCTCTATATTGCATTACATAGTGTCTAACGGCCTTTAAACAGGTCCACACTGTGCACTGTGAATGCGGTTCATTCACTCAGATGCATTAGGCTCAATGGGCCATGTGAGGTGGCATAAAGTGACCCCTGCTGTGAAAAAGCTCCCCAGGGAGCGCACCATCCACGCCCACCCCAGCTTGACATGTCTTAATCACTGGGTGTGTGTGTGTTCTGGATACGGGTGGTCTAAGGAGATGGAAGTGTTAAGCAACTTTAGATTTTAGAGTGACAGAAAAAAGAACATAATTATTTTCTATTTTAATTAGTTTCTCATTTTCCTGTCATATTCATCCTTGTCAGGGACGCAGAGATACGTAAGGTCAAGGAACATAATTGTTACTATAATAAATGATTATAATAACTGTCTTCAATTTCTTTTGCATAGAGTTTGGAGTCCTTGTGATGCACAGGGCCATTATCAGTTTAGCCAGAGAACATACTCAGACGATGGCCCAACGATATTTCAATTTCCGATGGGAATAAATAATAAACGATGGCGATAATAAACATAAATACCCATTCAGCAGAAACTGTACTCTGAATTTCAAAATGATACTCTGCTGCACTCTCCCCTGCTAAACTCCAGCAGTGCGTGACGTAGGGAGTCATGTGGTGGGAATGACATGTGATTGGAAATATAGTGAGGAAAAGCCGAGGTCGCATCTATAATCGTTTCTGTTTTTCACTTTTAATACACTATTCAACCCTTTATTATAAAACAAGTTCTATGTTAATTGATTTTGCCCAAATGTTTAATGTTTAAGTTAAGCTTCTATACAGTACATATACAATTATGTACAGTAAATATTAAAGTTCTTACGTAAGGTTTACGATAAAGGTTACTTATGATGGATCTGTTGGAACGTATCACCATTGTAATCTGTAGCCAAAATGGACTGGTTCAAACCACATGGCTCAGAGGTTTGTTAGTGGTTTCAACCTCAGATTACACCTGAACTGTTTATCTGCACACTAAACTTGGCAAACTAAAGAAAAATTCCATTTACATTTCATTACAGTGCTGGTAAATGCCAAAAGCAACTTTTAGCATCATCATACCATGACACTGAGAATAGCATGAGCCTTGTAGACAAGAAACTGTTAAATTATTATTATTTTTTAATATACATGCATATGTTTACACACCATTAGTCATGAGCAGGGGCTTTTTCCTTGATATCTATAACATATGCTTACTAGTTCTACAGCTAAAAATAGTCATTGGTTTGTGTAATTTTTAAATATGTAGTGCAAAAATTAATATAGCACTTTTACACACAACGGTTTCCTCTATAAAATGCCAAATGAGCTGTTTAAAGGCACACTAATATATTCAGTCTGATTAAGAAAAAATCCATCTTTACAACAAGGTTGGATGTAATCCGAACCAAACAAGGTACAAGCAGCTTTTTGGGGCAGCATCAGCGCTACCGGAACATCGAAAAGTACATGAGCCCTGAAGATGTTAAATGGGTTTTACTATATCATTGGTAACAGGGAGCTAAATGGTACTATATAAGGTGTTTAGTCAGATTGTGTTTTTACAGTCTTGACACTAATATGGCATTAATAAGAAAATAAAAACATCCACCAAATGCTCTTATTAAAAAAAATGTGTGAAGAACCATTTGAGTGCTGAAAGATTCTGTTTTAAAAGGGTAGTTAGGCCACATACATATCTCAGCTAAATAGACAGGGATTTACATTATTATTTTTATTTGTTTGCAGTCCCCTCCACAATTATTGGCACTCCTGGTAAAGATGGGTAAAAAGGTTATAAGAGATTTACTTTTTTGTGAATTGGCTTAATCTCACACTGAATAAAATGAGAAAAATCCTGCCTTTAATTGAAGTATATATGGTCTGAGAAGAAAAAAATAATCCCTTATCAAGAAATTCATATATTCAACCAAACCACATGTGTCACAAGTATGTGGCACCCCTAGACATTTTTAGAAACAAAATATAACTGAAGCAATTTTTCCATTTGAATTTTCCATTTAAGTTGATTAGTGTAATCCATGTAATCCATGACTTCCTCATTCAGTGGGGTATATATGAGGTGACTCAGTGGTCATTCTTCAACATGGGAAAGAGAAGAGAACACACAATCCGGATAACAGAGAAGTGTGTTGACTTTCATAATTCAGGGAATGGCTATACAAATATAGGCACTCCACAAAAGCAAGTACCTGGAGCTTGCTAACTGCTACTGGGACTGAGCCTTTGACTGAAACCATGTTCTATGGTTAGAAGAAATGAAAACTGAGCTTTATGGGAACAAATTTTTTGAGCTTTTTGGGGTTTGGTGTAAAAAGGATGACTACACCGAAAAAGTCCACTGTTAAGTATTGTGGCTGGTTTATGATGTTGTAGGGCTGCTTGTCCTCCAAAGGCCCTTGATAGCGTACATGACATCATGGACTTCATGATATACCAGGACATTTCCAAAATTGATAGGAGCCTAGATGCTCAGGACAGATTTTGTAAAGAGGAATTGTCTCTAATTCCCTGGTCAGTATTCTGCAATCTTATAAGACATTATAGGAGAAGACTAAGTGCTGTTTACTGACATAAGGAGGTTGTACAACATGTTAAACACAGGGGTGGCACAATTTGAGACATGTTGTTTTGTTTTTTTCATGATGAGGTTTTATTTTAAAGGAAATACACAGCCTGGCCAAACAAAAGTTCAACTAAGCAAATAGGTTAGAGCCTCACATTGGGTCCCATGGGCAATAATGCTCTGCTGTTTATGTTTCATCTGGCAACAAGTTATTTAAGCCTAACTGATGCAGTGAGTAGCTTCTCATTCGTTAACTACCATGTCGAAAGACACATCCTGTGGTCGTGAAAAAGACGTTAATCTGTTTCAGAAGGGTCAAAATATTGGCATGCATCAAGCAGAGAGAACATCTAAGGATATTGCTGGAACTACTAAAATCTATCCAACGCATTATTAAAAAGTGGAAGGACAGTGGGGAAACCATCTTCGAGAAAAGAATGTGGTCGAAAAAATATCTTGAATGATCAGCGATCACTTAAACGCTCGGCGAAATCAAATCGTAGAAAAACAACAATAGAACTCAGGGCTATGTTTAATAGTGAATGTAAGAGCATTCCCACATATACAATGCGAAGGGAACTGAAAGGATTGGGACTTAACAGCTGTGTAGCCTCAAGAAAGCCACTTGTCAGTGAGGCTAACTGGCAAAATGGCTTCAGTTTGCTAGGGAGCATAAAGATTGGACTCCGGTGCAAAGGAAGAAGGTCATGTGGTCTGATGAGTCCAGATTTACCCTGTTCCAGAGTGATGTGCATTAGGGTAAGAAGACAGGCGACTGAAGTGATGTACCCATCATGCCTAGTGCCCACCGTACAAGGCTGTGGGGGCAGTGCTATGATCTGGGGTTGCTGTAGTTGGTCAGGTCTATGTTCAGCAATATTGTGCCCAAAGAATGAGGTCAGCTGACTACCTGAATATACTGAACCACAAGGTTATTCCATCAATGGATTCTTTCTTCCCTGATGGCATATTCCAAGATGACGATGCCAGGATTCATCTGGCTCAAGTTATGAAAGAGTGGTTCAGGGAGCACGAGACATCATTTTCACACATGGATCGGCCACCACAGAGTCCAGACCTGAACCCCATTGAGAATCTTTGGGATGTGCTGGAAAAGACTTTGGCAGTGGTCCAAATCTCCCATCATCAATACAAGATCTTGGGGAAAAATTAATGCAACCCTGGACAGAAATATATATTGTGACATTGCAGAATCCTGTGGAAACGATGCCACAGCGAATGCGTGTCATAACCAAAGCTGAAGGCTGCCCAACGAAATATTAGGGTTTGTAACCTTTCCTTTTGCCAGGCAGTGTAAATTTCCATTTAAAGGTTGGACTCTTCTCATTTTTCTCATTTAGTAGTTTAAGCTAACTAGTTTAAGCTCTTTACCAGAGGTGGGCACCAAAGCTCATTTATGAAAATCACAGGGTGCAAGAGTGCCTGTCTATTGCAGGGCAAGGTAGGGGTCATTACTGCAGCACCCTCTGTCAGGCACAACCTAACCTTGCCTGTGTGACACCCAACCTGGCCAGAAGGTACTGCCTGGACTTGAACCTGGGTTTCATCCTGGGTGGTAGGCTGGTGTGCCTATGTGGTACAATCAAATCAGATTTTAAATGTTTATTCTGCAATTACATGAACCTGTTCTATTCTTGTTTACCTCCCAGTAT